>PVHY01001884.1:90356-141742 GCA_004024945.1 Uropsilus gracilis | reverse complement strand
ATCCATCCATCCATCCATCCATCCATCCATCCATCCATCCATCCATCCATCCATCCATCCATCCATCCATCCATCCATCCATCCATCCAATTAGTTTAGACCCTGCATATCTGAAGGAACTGGCCTAGCAGTTCCTTGGATGCATTGACATGTTTACTGGCAACTCTTGACAAATGGTATCATGGCTCTAAAAGTCAGAATCCAAGGTCTAGTACTGGGATGTTGAAGTTTTGTTTGTCCTATTATGACTTCTAAAATATAACTTGGAAAGCTTGTTGTTTCTGCCTCATCTACCTTATGTTTTACTGGAACTGAAATTTTTGCTTTCTCTTGTAAAATACTCCAGAGAACAAAGTAAGAATTCCACCAGAATTGAAAGTATGACTAGTAGTTGGATTTTTTGGATTGCTACAGTGAGATAGAGTTAAATAGCGAGGAAGATAAATATTAGATAATTATCTGTTAACATTAGTAGTTAAAATCAATATAATGGGAGAAGCTAAGAGTATATTGAAAACTGAGCAATTAATGGAAATTCCTCTTGTCCCTTTCACACCTTGGGTTAACTGCAAATGGGCAATCACAAAAGGACAATAATGAGGCAAATGAGGGCTCAAAACATTTAAGAAAGGGCTAAATTATTTCACCTGGTAAGCAACCTTAATCAGTCAAAATCTAGTATAGGTGGTAAAAGATGATTATTTTTCTTTTCCTTGTGGATGTCTACTGTTGCTGGAAAATAAACTTTTTCCTCTACTAAGCGGCTAGTATTAAGCCCTTTAAGAGTTTGGGTTATTACACTAAAGAGACACTGTGACTTACCGGCCTTAGTAAATATAAGTGGTACAAATAATCGACTGCATTGGGCAACTTTTGGCTTTTCTTGCTTCCAGCATTTCTGAAAGAACTATTTTCAAGAATTAGTTTGAAAAATTACATAGATAAAATGGATACTGTCTCAGCTGGAGCCTCTTCCTGCCTGTTCCTACCAGTTCCAGAAATTCACTAATCTGTCTTTGTTGTTTACCTATCATATTCTCCTTAACACCAACGCAAGTGCATTCTTGAATATTAGGCCTTAAAATACGTAGGCTGATCATTAAGATACTGGAATTAAAAACAGTAGATGAATTTCCCCCTTGTATCCCCCAAAGGGATGGATCTAAGTTGCATTTTAAATTCATTTTTTTCTCCCACATTTTAAATATTAAGATCAAGCCTAATCATCCATAGAAGTGATCCACTGCTGTAGATTTTTTTTTTTTTTTTTGAGTCTAGATTTTTGCCCATGGAACCGCAGGCTCATGTTGCCCAGGGTATCGACTCAAGCAATCCCCAGCCTCAGTTTCCCAGGTAGCTGGGATTACAGGCACACAACACATGCGCAGCTATTTTTCTGGAGCTATGTTGCCTCTAGTGGAACTCAAACTGTGATCCCTGGTCCCTGCTGCAGCTTCCTAGGCTGCCGCTTATAGGCACGAGCCACCGTGCCCAATCTTGTAAGATATTTTTAAATCAGTTGTTTGTCCTAAACTCTTCCAGTCTTTCCAATGCTCATTGAAGGTCCTGGTGAATATAAGCCAAATTAATTTCTTTCCTGGGTGCCTTTGAGTTAGGCTCCCCATGGAGGAAGATCATGGTAGGAACTTCAAAATAACTTCCGCTTTCTTTTTTGAAAGTATTGAGTCAGTTATAAATAGGCCCTAGCTTTTTCAAATAGAGTGAATGATAGAGGAATAAGATAATTCAATAATCACCTGATATTAGTGAACATGAATAAGAAAAAAATTAACAATAAAATATAACACACTACTTTCATACAAAGAAATAAGTAATGGTTTTAGTAGAATACCTTTTAAAATATGTGGTAAATCAGAAAAAAATTTAAATTTATCATGCAAACAAGGCATTTGTTAGTATTAAATATAATTATGAAATATTCTTGAGTTATGAAAATAATTTATACATTTATTCTGAGAACAAAGCATGAAAAACTGAGCATATTATAAGACTATCTTTTTTAAGAATGACCAAATTCATGATGTAGAACATCACAAAAACTCCAATTCACCATATTTTAAAAACCCTACAAGAAAAAATAACACATACAAATGTATTACACAACTACAAATAGAAAAAAGGTCGACAAGGTTTTTTTTTATGACAGAAGCAAATATTTATATACATATAATTTCATAATGCATGTGTATAAATTATATAATTATGTGCACTCAATCACTAATTCTGGTTTCATCCTGTGTTGCCATAGTGTTCAAAATTAGAAAAACATAATTCTGTCTTTAGTTTTGTTTTCATATTTCTATTTTTATCAATTGTGGTTTTTATTCTGTAGTAGAGATACTAAAAAACATAAGGGTGAATTTATAATGATTCAAAAATTCATGCAATGAACTTAAGTATAAAATGTGTTTTTTAGTATTTATGTACTGTATTTAAATATATGAGGAATATACATTTAAAATGTTTTGATTTTATGCTTTTGTGTATACTTTAAATAATTTTATATTTTTACATGAAATCCACTCTATTAGTTGGCTATATTTCTAAACTCCAATTTCCTTTAAACTGGCACACACAAAAAAAGACACACTTTGTCTACATTTTAAGTATTTCTGATTTACACTTTGAGCTACTGTACATACTTTTGTATTGGTTATATAGCCTGTAAGACTCATACAGATGGGAGTAATTGTTAACTATCAGATCATTGTGTATTTTCAATAGTATTCCATTGGTAACACATGTATTACATTGTTAATACATCTTGTCTGAAAAGCAAAACTATGGAATGTAATGTATGAAAGCCCATTCTTTTAGATGGTTTGAATTATTCATCAACACAGCAACTTGTCTGCACTTAGAATGTAATCAAAATATAAATGATGCATGCACATTCCAAGCCCAAATTCCATATTGTATGTTTCTCAGTTATATGCAAGCATCAATGTCATTTTAAATTGCAAAGTATACTTGCAACTGCATTATATAGTTATGTCAAATTTAATTAAAATTTTCATATTTAAATTCATCTATCATAGTTTTCAGTTTGAAGTATTCCCGATGTCTCCATTAAAATATAAATATGCTATCTTCTATGTAGTAAACAATTTCATATCCTATGAGAGATTTTCATAAACTTTGCATTTTTTTAGTAGGCTCTCATGAGGTTTTCTGAAATGTCACTTTATATTAAAGATCATCCAAAAAGAATATGCTATTCTAATTTAGCATATCTAGGATATTTAACCAAGAAAATTCAGACCTTGGATTGTGATAGATGGGGCCATAATTTCATGTTAATTAATTGTCCAATTAGTATATAATATAAAGATATAAAGCTATATTATATTGCATAGTTAATAAGTAGATTTTATGAGTATACAAACTCTAGTACCTGCGTCTGATACCAATTTTGGGATTAACAGAAAATGAGATGCACATATTTACATCTTCATCTAATATCTTCTTCTAATACAAACATATGCATTTAGGTTTAGAAGATAGATGATATATATCTAGATTCATAGATGGATAATGAGCTCAATATTATATATGGCAAAAAAGAAGCTATTTGACAAAACTACTTGCCTTAAGTAACTTAGTGACAGATGGCAAGAACTGATTACCATCTGGAAAGTAAAGGAAAAAAAAAAACTGTGATAAAGGAAGTGATAATTGATGCTCAAAGACATCTGATGGGAATACATGATTCATTTATTTACCTATTAATTCAATAACATTTATTTGTATTTCTTATATGTATGTGTGTGTCAGGGTGCACTTATTCTGCACACAGATCTTACACCCATCTGGGTTCTTCTCAATTTGGATGAGTAATCAAAACATCAGATGGGTTATCCAAGAAAAAAATCAATTCAAAAATATTCATTTATTATAACCAGTCATATATTATAAAACCATTGTTTATTTTCTGGAAAAAATATGTCATTGATTGGAAATTATGTTGGGTGATAACACAAATATAACGTATACTCTTGTATGCTAGCATTAGTGGTTTCTACATCTTCCTCTCTCCAAAATTAATTGCCAGCTATACATAGTGTGATGGACAGCTTAGTTGAGCACCATAGATAAGTTGATGTGGGCATTAAAACATGAAAGTACAGAAAGGAGATGGAAGTACAGAGTACGGCAGGCTGGGGAAGAGACTCTTGAACTCCCCTCTGCTCTATGCCTACTCACAACTTTTACTGAGAAGATTATCAAAGCATAACATAGGCAATCATTAATTCCAAGTGCAAATAATTGCTACATATAAGAAAGCAATTCCACAAACAGCTTTTCCAAATAAAATACAGTGACTCAGAGGAATGTAGACAGATGTAGGTATTTCCTGGGGTGTGTATCTCCCCAAGATAGTGTGTACCTTGGCTGCTTGCAGGCAGGGTCACCTTGTTCTGTTGGGCCTTTCCACACAGCAAGCTGTCCATGGTCAGAACCCATGCCATTCAGATCCCAGTAGTATGGTTTACCTCCATTGGGTCTTATTTGCTCTTTATTCCCACGGGGAAAACCAAGAAATTGCGAGGTTCTAGTTATCTTTAACTTACTGAAAATTACTGAAAATTTGTTCCCATTATTCAAATCCATCCTGAATAAAGCTGCCAGTGTAAGATTCCTGAAAGTGTTTGTACATGGCTTCACTACATGCATATACAAATAAACTCAAATTTATCTCAATTGACACAAAAATGCTCCAATACTTTATATTCAAATGTTATATGATATTTCTCTTGGAATTACACTAATACACAGCTACCACTGTGCCTTTCCTTCTAATATTGCCTTCTCATTATGACCTCCTCTGCACATGAGGTTTATCCTCTCACTAGGATTTCTTATGAATTACTTTTTTTTCTTATTGAGGAAACTGTGGTTGACAACTTGGGATGTGGTCCAGAGTTATAGCGTCACATCTCCTTAAATGTGTGTCGATCCACCCATCATGGGATCACCTATATTCCTTCACCAGAGTCCTCTGTGTTGCTCATCTACTGTGTTCTCCCTCTACCCTTATTATAGCATCAGTTACACAGTCAGTCTTCTAGAAGTTGTTGCTTTGGTTCTGAGACTTTGCTTCCTTTCTCTACATTTCACATGTAAGAGAAACCATCTAGTATTTGTCTTTATATTTCTTTTTTTAAGTAGAAAAAAGATTTTATTAGATAAGAAAAAAGCTAAAAAAAATTGCTAACTCCCCACCTTTCATCCATTTTCTACTTCACCCTTATCTCGCTGTTTTTGCCCATGGAACCGCTGGCTTTCATTGCTCGGGGTACCACGGACCAAGCCAACCCCAGCCTCAACTTCCCAGGAAGCTGGGATGACAGGCGCGCGCCACCACACCCAGCTATTTTTTTTTGGAACTAGGTCTCGCTATGGGTCCCAGGCAGGACTAGAACCGCGATCCCTAGCCCCAGCAGCTTCATTGACTGAAGATTATAAGCACGAGCCACCGTGCCCAGCCCTGATGTAAAGTTTTGTTAATTTTAATAAACTGGGTTGCTGTATTGTTGTCTGACTGAATAGTTTCTTGTCATTTAATGTAACAAACTATTTTGGCAGCAGAAATCACTGTGAAAATTTTGAGAATTTATTTATAAAATAAGCAACTAACATCAGGTGTTTCAAAATGTATGTTATGGCAATTCATCAAAACTATCTTTGAATATTTTAACCAAAGGTTTTGTTACCAAAACAAACAGATTTAAACTTTCAAAAAGTTTCAATTCAATGATGAAATATTTTGATCATTATTTGCTCATAGCATGCTAAAGTAGAAGGAAAAATATGGCACGGCTCAACAATTTAAAAACAAAACAAAAAATTCGCTCAAAAGAAATAGGGTATACAATATCTTTAGATAAAATTTTATATATGAATAATCATGAAGATATATAAAATGGTTTTGTTATAAACTGTATAAGTTAAATAAAATATCTTTAATTTTATTAGATAAGTGAAAATTTAAGAAAATTAAGTCATAAGATAATAAGATTGGCAAATATAGACAAAAAATATGGAATGTATATGTAACCACAAGACCCTCAATAACTAAAGCAATAATGACAAATAGAGTTGAAGAAAGACTGTATCTCAGTCCCACACTTCAAACTCAAGCCTATCGTGATCAAAACAGTATGGCATTGGGATTAAACTAGACACAGACACCAATGAAATAGAATAGAGAACATGAGTGGAGGTTGTGAGGAAGTACACATTATATGTAGCATTAATCTAGGCCAAAAGCATCAAGAGTATATATTATAAACAGTTTCAATAACAAATGATACTGGGAAAACTGGACAGCCATATGCAAAAGGAAACTAAACCCTTACCTCAAACACAAAAATTTCACATATTCCCAGAGAGAAATAATTGCAAATGTGGCAAGGTATTTCATTCTTTAACACACACACACACACACACACACAACACACATATAGTACCATTTTTTAAAATTTTTTGTTAGTTTTTATTTGATTGCATATACATATGTATAGTAAGATGTTTCATGGGTGATAAGAAGGTGGGAGAACCCTGGGGTAGACAATGATGTGAAAAATATATTTCTACCCTGGGATTTGCCTACCACCTTATTATCTGTGAACCATCTTAATCTTTTGTGCCCTTCCCTCCCCAATTTTACTGATCAATGCTTCTGTTTTGTTGGCAGTTTTAAATGTTTCTTGTTCATTTGTTTCTTTGTTTTCCCTATATCCCTCAAATAAGTGAGACCCTCCCATATTTCTTTCTTTTTTTTTTTTTTTTCTGGCTTATTTCCTCTAACATGATTCCTTCTAGCTCCATCCATGTTGCTGCAAATGACAAATTTGTCTTCTCTGATTGATGATTAATATTCCATTGTGTAGACATACCACATTTTTTTCAACTACTCATCAGTTTTGGGGCACTTGAGTTGTTTCCATGCCCTGGCAATTGTACTTGTATACTTATGACAGCACTATCTACAAGTGTCCTTTTGAATTAGTGTCTTTGTATCCTGTGGGTAGATTCCAGTAGTGTGGCTGCTGGATCAAATGGTAATTTGAGGGCCCTCTAAACAGCCTTCCATAGTGGTTGGACCAGTTTGCAATTCCACCAGCATGTAAGAGTGTTCCTTTCTCTCCGCATCCATGTCAGCACTTGTTGTTGTCCGTTTTTCTGATATGGACCATTCTTACTGTTGTAAGATGGTATCTCAGTGTTGTTCTGATTCACATTTCCCTGATTATTAGTGATGTTGAGCATTTTGTCATATACTTATTGACCATATGTATTTCTTCATTGGAGACGTATCTTTTTAGTTCTCCCCATTTTTTGAGTTAGTTTTTTTTTTTTTTGTCTTGATTTTGTTAAGTTTTTTTTTTTTTTTTTTTTTTTTTTTTTTTTTTTTTTTTTTTTTTTTTTTTTGAATTCTTTTGAATCTTTGTTGTCAGACTCTTGTCACGTGTATGTAGGGCAAAATTTTTCTTCCATTTGGTTGGGTTTCTTTTGGGGGGGGGGTTATTGTCTTTTTTGCTGGACAGAAGCTTTTTATTTCATGTAGTCCCAGCTGTTTGTTTCCCTTAAATTTTTTAGCATCTGTAGATATGTTTTGAAAGTGGTTTCTGAAGTGTAAGTCCTGGAATGTTTTGCCCAAATTTTCCTCTATTTATTTTATGATTTCATGTCTTACATCCAAGTCTTTTATCCATTTTGAGTTTGTTTTTATATATGGTGTGAGGGAATTGTCCTGGTCCATTTTTTTTTTTTTTTTAGCAAGTAGTGGTCCAGTTTTCCCAGCACCACTTATTGAAGTTATTCCCAATGTATGTTTTTTACACCTTTGTCAAAAATTAGTTGACTGTAGATGTGGGGCTTTATTTCTGGGCACTCAATTCTGTTCCATTGGTCTGACTCTCCGTTTTCATTCCAGTACTATGCTGTTTTAATTATTATGTCTTTGCAGTATAATTAGAAGCCTGGAGCTGTTATACCTCCATTCTCTTCTTTTGGTCAGGAGGATTTTGGATATTCATGTATTTTGTTGTTCCATATGAATTTCACTAATTTTTCCTCTATCTCTTTAAAGAATGCCTTTGGAATTTTTATTGGAATTTCATTAAATAATCCCTGTATTATTAAAACTCTTTCAAGAAATCAAGAAAGATGAATAACTACCAAATATATTCTATGAATCAAATATTATACTGATACCAAAACCAAACCAAGGTAGCACAAATAAAGAAAACAATAGGCAATATCTTTAATGAAGAGAGATGCAAAAATTACAAACAAAATCATGGCAAATGCAATTCAACACTGCATAAAAAATACTTTTCACCATGACTTAATGGGATTCATTCCAGAAGCACAGGGATGACCCAACATCCAAAATCAATCAACATAATCCATCACATCAACAAGGAGAATACCAAAAAAACGATATGATCATACTGATAGATGCGGAAAAGGCATTTGATAAAGTTCAGCACTCATTCATGAAGAAAGTTCTCGAAAAAAATTGGAATAAAAGGAATATAGCTCAATATAATAAAAGCCATTTATGACAAACCCACAGCAAGCATCATCCTTAATGGGTAAAAGCTGAAATCATTCCAATTAAGATCTGGAATCAGGCAAGGATGCCCACTCTCACTGCTATTCAACATACTACTTGGATCTAGGGTAATAAAGCAAGAGATAGACATAAAAGGAATACAAAGAGGGGAGAGATAAAATAAAGCTATCATTATATGCAGATAATATGATACTTTATATAAAGAACCCAAAAAATTCACAGAAAAGCAAGTTGAAGTAATAAACCAGTTCAGTAAAGTAGCTGTGTACAAAATCAACACACAAAATCAGTGACCTTCTTATATACAAAAAAAATCAGTCAGAAGAAGTAATTAAAAAAAACCAAAACACAACATTTACCATCTCACCAAAGAAAAGAAAATACCTGGTAATAAACCTAACAAAGAAGTGAAAGATCTATACAAAGAAAACTATAAAACATTTATAAAAGAAACAGAAGACATTAAAAAATAGAAAGATATCCCCTGCTCACAGATTGGAAGAATTAACATTATCAAAGTGACCGTCTTACCTATAGTACCATTTTAGATCTTAATAAAAGTCAGTGTGAGAAGTTGTTAGATTTTTCTTTTAAGTATCACTTTTCTTATTGTTCATAGTCCTTGGGGAGGGGATCAACTGCCATTGTAGAGAAATTATAGAAATTCATAGAGATGGTGATTATCTCATGCACATGGTAGGTAGGTATGAATGCAGCTACATATGAACATAGTATCTATACACTTCTTGCAGAAAAGGCTTCCTGGGAAAGAACGGATACAATTGAATATCACTTTAATAGAACAAGAGGAGGGCATTATGCATAAGTAAGTTATTACTCAGTAAATTCATGAATTCACATGAAATTTGCTTAAGAACAGTATATTTGGGAGAAATAAAATAAATATTTAAAATGCATTCTTTTCTAACTTCTTTAGTCAACACTGCATACTGCCTCTGTTTTTGAGGTTTGGGGCAGTAACAAGAAAAGAAGACATTTTTATATGCAAATGGGGTGGTAAATCCATCCCAAGTATCTGTGGGAAAGAAAGAACATCTATACAAATTCTTATTAAAATTTATATTTGCCATAGAAACTACAAACATATGTCAACTCAAAAATAAACCCAATTTGGATATTGAATGTTTCTTTCAAGTAAGATAGGATACAATTATATGAAAAATTTCTCCACTCTTGACTCTGTATCAAAGATCAGCCCAAATCATTTGTGAAACATCCCTGAAGTGTAAATGAAGCCAGAGTCTAAGTGTTACAATCAGAGCAAGGACTATCATCTATAATTAAATTATGGATTATGATAACTTTATTACCCATCAACTTGGCATTAAACAGTGTGAAACACAGCATGGGGTCTCTGTCAGCTAATGCTCCTGCAATGAGGATTCAGATGAGACTATTAGAGCTGAAAATAAAAGCTAGTTCCAGATCTTTGGCAAGGAGATAATGTCCTTCTGCATTGTTCAAAGGAAATAAAAATACCCACAACAAGGGAAAAAATTTTCCCATGGGACACAGGTTTCTGAAAACATTTATCAAGTTTCATAGACATGCAAGAGAAAAAAATATTTCATTTCTAAGTGTTTAATGTCTAATATTAGATATACTTAATACCAGATGTGTCCTTAATGGGGATACTAAGGTATGATGAACAAGAGAGCTACTCTCATATCTTAACTCGAAAGTATGTGTAAAATGACATAAATGACATTAATATAAACATGTCCATGAACAAGCCAACAACTAGAATTTTTAAATATTGTATTTTTGACTTGCTTGTAAAACTCATTAGCTTACCCAGTGAAAATACCAACAATTTTTGATACTTATAAATATGATTTTATAGTTAATATCTTTTAATATTTCATGGAATAATTTCTTAATGTAAAATAAAACTTTTGGGAGAATATTTGATATTCTCATGCTTATAATTTTGTATTATTATGATCAACTTACTGGCTAAATAAATGGGAAGTTGTGTCCATTTTATATAAAGAAGCTGAAATAGGAAATTGAGACTAGAAAGAAAATACCAAAATATAGTAGTTGTTGAAAATAAAGCTCAAACCACAAATGCCTGCCAGCATCTTTATAGTATTAACTCACTGATGCTGTTCATTTTTTCACGGATCATTCAGTTCTGTTAGATTTGTAAGACTCAAGGGTGAAATAATATGCTACCAAATAGAGAAGCATAGGTTTAATTTTTGTTGTTGTTGATCTTTTGTCTTTCATAGTAAAATGTCCTTTGGGTATTTATTTCAAATATCTGAATATTTGAGGCAGCCAAATGTTTAAAAAAATATATATGCAGCATTTGCCTGCTCTTTCTCAGTAAAGCAAAATTATTTTATCATTTTGACAAGTAGAGTGCTTAAAATAATAGTCATGCTATCAGTAACATGCAACAATTCAAGGAAATGCTAGTGAATGAGGAAGGAAGCTGTGGGCTGTTCTGTTTTCATGGTTCTACATGTTTCATCCGTGCAATATTCTCACCTTCCACACATGACACATGGTGACTAAAGCATTCTAATATCTCCATTGTATTGGAATCACAAATAAAAGTTGCAGTTCAAGTGAGAGTCAAAACTTGTTTTACTTACTATACTATAGTCTAAAGTTATGTGTGTGTGTAAACAAATCACTTTATTTCTACTTACACTTACCCACTTGGTTGCAGCAATAAACCAAAGAATTCTAATAGCAAATTGACATTAATTAATCCAAAAATGGCCACATGCCTTTATCCTGATTGTCATGTGACTCTGGTTTATTAAACTGTTAAATAGGTGATTAGAAGGTATCACTCAAGCATATCTTTATTTGCCTACATGCCCATCTAATAAACTCTTTTCAATTCCTCTAATACTTTAAGTCTTTGTACACCTTATACTTAAATGGTAAAAGAGGAAAATTTGCCTGGAGTCATTCTATCTCCTTTATTGCATATGTCCCAACCACACAATGAGAACTCCAAAGTGAGAGGTAGGAAGATGAAGCATAAGTACATTTTTACAGCACCAAATCTTTAAATCTGTTCCCTGATGTGGGAACATATTGGCAAAATGGAGTGGTATATTTATATACCACATTTACTCATAGGAACCCAAGCTTTCATATCAGTGATTTTGATAATCTTAGGTTTTAACATGATTTAATTAAGACTTATTTTACAGTAGATGAAAATCCCCACAGGTAAATTTATAGGCCATGGGAAAATATGAAAGAATGTAACTATATAGATGAAAACACAAGATGACCTTTTACTTTGAAGTCAGAAATATCACTTTATTTCTAAGGTTAGTGCATTTATTAGATTAGAATATATATATATATATAAAGTTGGATGTTTATTTATTGAGAATGATTATTTTTGATAAGTAAAATCAGTAAATGTTAATGGGATAAGCTCCATAATCTTAGTCTTAAAATAAGTATTGTCTTATAATGTCTTATTCAGGTTTAATCTATAAAATGCAAAGTCTCATAACTGCTAACATAACATTGAGTAATATCAAGAAGAAAAATCCAATTTTGAGAAATATGTTATCTGATAGAAATAGCATAAGGAAGGACATAATTATTTCATTGCATTGAAATAGCAATTCACTCAAACATATTCAATCTATTCCCTAATTTTGTTCAGTTATTGCTATTTCTTTTGATCATGTAATGAAAACTGAAAGATTTCTTGCATTATAAACAAGAAAATTATAAACTGGCTAAATTGTTTACATATATTAAATCAATTATATTTCAAGATTTAAGTACAAAATATTATTTGACTGTGTTTCTGTAATTCATACTCAATAAACACTTTTCCAATTGTCCTTCAGGAGTCAAGCATCTAGTTCTAGTTCATTTTGATGAAGGTGAGCTACTCTACATCATCTGGAAGGAATTTTGTGCTATTCTTAGCTGCTATAACCAGCTGCATTACTGAAAAACAGGTTCTGTCCTTACACATTATAGATGGATAGCTTTAGATAAGAAAAAGCTATCTTGGTGAATGGTGGCCTGAATTTTGATGTTTCTGTCTAGTAAGTGATAGGGTTATCATTCACATCTCTAGGTGATTTGGGAAGATGGCTGTCTGGAGCAATAGATAAAGACTCATTGGACTGTTACAGAGGAAAAGAAATTCAAGAGAAGCAAGTGAATTCATTACAAAGAAACAAGTCCCATAGTTTTCTGACTAAGGGAAAAAAAGGAAAGAGAATGCTTGAAAAATCACCTGTATTTTCTTTTTGATAGTATGTTATGTGTTATTGAATTACATAAAATAGATTTGTAGAAGGGTATCTTGAGTTTCTTCTTAATCAAAATATATGATGACACATTTGGAAAACAGTGTTAGATTCAAATGACATGATTAAATTTAAATGATAAAATATGCATAAGATGCTTTATAATAGAAAGAAAGTGGTCACACGAAGTAAAATCAGTGTGGTAGTCAGAGGATTATTACTTCTTTCAGTGTATTTAGTTTTACTTAATGGAATAATTTAAAGCAACTAATTATCTAATGACACAGGTAATTATTATATTATACAAGTAACAGTGACAAGTGTTATTTCTTCACTAAATATATTCCTAAAATACATATAGAAAAGTTCACTAATTGACAACAGAAAACTGAATCTATTTTGGTTAATGGTACAAAAACAAATCTATAAATATGAAGGGGAAAAAGTAGTACAAGCCTTGAATATAGACAATTGTGGACTTGCCTAGGGGTTCTGATTAGTAGTGTATTTTAGGAGATATTTTCTTCAACACATTGTATTTCTTAAAATAGAATACCAACCACATTGATTATGTAAAAGTATGTACTAAATAGAGTCATTCATTATATGAATGAAA
Organism: Uropsilus gracilis; assembly: GCA_004024945.1. NCBI lineage: Eukaryota > Metazoa > Chordata > Mammalia > Eulipotyphla > Talpidae > Uropsilus > Uropsilus gracilis. The sequence goes on along the minus strand of PVHY01001884.1, from coordinate 128,253 downwards.
TAGCAGGTTCTGTATGACAATTGGCTCTTTTCCTTTTCTGAAGATTTTGTAATAATTTCTCCTTTATTTTTGCTAACTGTAGTAAGGAGAAATTCTGACATTGATTTTGCAGGCAGATTGGAGTTTGACTCTAAAGGGTTATCATTTCAAAGAATTAGCAAAGTAAATACCTGTAAACTCTTACAACTTCTGAAAGTATTAATTATCTTTTAAACATTTTGAATTAGCTAAACTGATCTTGAAGTCAATTCGTCCCCAAAATGTTAATTACAAAGTCTTAGAAATGAGACTTATCACACAGATATTAAAACTTTTTCTGTTGTTATTGATATTTTTGCCCCGTCAATTTAATTTTTATAATTGTTCTGTCCTAATGTGAAAAAAATCTAAACCTATGAGGAACTGCAGTTACACACACTGCAAGTTAGGAGATATATTTCCTTTGCCATAAAATTTCTTTAGAATAAGTAATATTTGTGTATATGAATTAGCTGAACCTTTCTTATTCGCATATACAGACCTAATCTTAGGAAAATGTGTTCATCCTCCAAAAATAAATTACTGTTAATAATATGCAATTGTTGTTGGTTTATAATTGAGTAATATATTATAATAATAACTTTATATCCCCAAACGGACTGAAAAGTAATACACTTCCCAGACATTCTCTAGAAATTGTTACTCTAAAAAAAAAAAAAAATGGAATCCCATTTTATCTATCTGCAGTTTGTTTAAAGAACAATTACCAACCTTCCTCAGTGGTTCTAAAATGTGACGTGTATTTTGTCCGTTAGTGTCCTTATTGTTAAATATTTGGAAAAATTCATATTGTATGAGTCAGAAAAAAAGACAGAATATGTGTATTTGTATATTCATGCACACATTTGTATCCAAGTATATACATACTCATACATATACAAAACTGTATGTCATTTTCTCATTCCTCTGTACCGTAGCAATTAATTTTATCATGTAAGAATTCTGAATAATTTTTTTAGAGATCTTCAGAATTCCCATCCAATTCTTTAGATTATACATAAAGCCATATTTTTACTATGTACAGTCTTTTATAAAGTTAATATAGAGTATCTAAAACTAGTCATTCGTATCCTTACCATAAAGTCACATCTATGGCAACAAACCAGAGTACCATTTTTATAAATATGTCATATGATAAATCAGTATAGTTCATTTGGAATCTATTATTTATACAGTCGATATTATAAATTATTTTTAAAGCTAATTATAGTTTTGAACATAACTTTAAACATTGCAAAATATTTACAATAACCTCATTTTTTGACTTTTCCACCAATTACCCTCATTTTAAGTTTCTCTAATTGAATAGGTTTATGCACATACTTGATAATATTTTGAATTTATGTCCATAATATGTTTTAAAATAATATTTTTCAATTTACATTTTCCAATATATCATTAAAATACTATGGTGGTTTAACTACCAACATTACTTTTTAATTAAAATTATTCTTTGGTAAAATTTGCAATGTAGAATAACTGAGAATATAGTATGCTGTTCTCAAACTTTTGCTACATATTGCTGAATATATTTGCAATTTATTTTCTCACTGTGGATATGAGATACTTTCCAACCTCTTTTATACTCACTACATGTGTTCTATGCTGTCACTATATAATCCTGTCACCAAACACAAACTCACCAATAATATCTAACAGCAATTTTTGAAGAATATGGAAACTGTTTACATTTTTGTAGATGGTAAGAGCAATGAGGTTCCCATTTAATCATAGATCTACAACTTAAATATTAGAGATGTTTTCAAAAAGCACTGCATTTTATTATTTGTGTTTATAAAATGTATGGAACATACATTCACATGTGTATACTTGTATTATGTTTAGATATACAAAATAAGATCTATGTTATATAAATTATAGAATATAAATTATACATATATTACATAAATTTTAAGGTCTCCAAAGTAATACAAGTGATTCTTTTGTTGCATTAAAATATTTAATATAAAATCATCTTCTTAATAGATTTTTAGTGTGATAAAATATAGTTACCTATAGGAATGATAATGTGCATCAGATATTGATAAATCTTTCATAACTGATATATTGTGTTAGCTAACTACTCTTGACTCCCCTAGCCTAGTTCCTAGCAGTGGTCATCTCTATTCTTTGGTAAGAGTTTATTTTAGATACATCATAAATTAACAAACATATAAATGGGATTACATACTACTTGTCCATGTGTGACTAGTTTATTTCTATTAGCATGCTTATAATTTTTAACCATGCTTATGTATTTTCAAGAGATCATACATTTTCAAGTTTATAATATGGCATTGCGTGTATATACCATATTTTCTTTAACTTCATTCAAAATTATTGAAGAGGTGAGAATACTTCCAAACTCATTTATCAGATTAATATAGCCAGACTGATATAAGAATCTGAAAGAAAATGCCACATTAGAAGCTAACATTAGGTCATATTTTAACCTTAGGTCAAATCTTCAATAAAATACTAGCAAACAAGCATGTATTTTTCTATGCACCTGTACATCTTTTTTATGTCTGTATATACCTATATCTATATATTTTCATGTCAAAATTCATCCATCAATTTTATGATTATTTCACTTGTGTAGCTTTGAAAATATGACCTCAATAAAGTTAATATAGTAGGAAGTCTACTTGTATTATTACACATTTTTATCATAGGTTTTACAATTAAAAACATCATAGTTTTCATGTCATTACATTACATTCATGGAGGTTCAATTTCTGCTATTCTTTTCACTTACAAGTTATAATTTAAAATTTATGTAAAGTTAGGATTATATTTGTGAGTAAAATCATAAATGTAACTCTGTGATCGGTAAAAATATTGGCTTGCAACAAAAGCCTCATTTTTAATTTTCACACAAGTTCATGACTAACTATTGGCTTTTAGGAAGCTAAAAAGATGAACCCAACTTGTTACTGAATTATAATTTACTGAATATTATGATTGTCACTTTTAATGATACACTATACAAAGGCTAATTATATACTAAATAGTATAATGATATAAATTAAAGGGTAATGGTCTTCCCAAAGATTGATATTTTTAATTCTTGAAAGAGAACAAATTGATGAATACAAACCATTTTAAGGAAAAACTTCCTTCTTCTGATGTTATGTTCAATTTCCTATTTTCAGCTTAGTAGACCTATTCAATACTACTAAAACGTATTAATGAAATATTTGGAATGTGGAAAGGATTTTTTTTTCATTTAAAATTCTTATAAAGGAACCTATTAAAAATGTAAATATTTCAATCAAAGTAGAGAAGTTAAAATGCATCCAATAACAAAGACACAGTCTTGTGATATTAAAGTGTTACTGCATGCCCTATTAACATAAATGCATGTATTTATGAGTAAAATCCCAATCAGAATTTAGTTTCATTTGAAAAGCATAAATGTGTATGTATAGTGACACACAAGTGAAATTGATTGCTCTGTAAATAATAGAATAGAAAAAGAACTATCATACTGGAGCATTATGAACCTTACCTCATTCTACAATGTAGCTGAAGCAAAGTGAGAGAAATGGTCTGCTGGCTCCTAATTCAAGAAGTGACAATGATGAATGAATGTATCTTAGCTCCAGCTGTAGCAATATCTCAGCTCTTGGTTACTTTTGCTTCTACAAAACACTGAAAACACAAAATTTCCTATTAGCAATGAACAAAGACCTTAAAAAAAAAAAGGTAACTAAACAGTGTCCATCAGGGAGTCAGTATTTCTGAGACGAAAAGGTCTTTGTTAATAGCTACTACAAGAGTATCCAAGGCATCCAACACTTTGGGGAGCACATTAAATATTTTGGAAACCTCTTAATCTAGTTTCATTTTCCACACTTAAGTAATTTAAACATCCTCTGGAGAGATGGGGAATACAATATTTGCTTAATTTTTGTTGGTCATTTTTGCATAAGACCTTGAAAAGAGAAAAATTGCAAAAATAAGGCTAAATTTAAGGAGATAAAAATAAACCAGTAATATTCATCCACTGCCTTTTTTTCCTCTGGATCTAATTTAGCCTTGACTTTATAGTAAAATCCTTAAGAAGTCACAAATATTTTACTGGCAAACTAAAAGTCCCTTCTTGATCTCTTTTAATTGATTTGTTTATGGTTAAAATGAAACCCTGTACTTTCAATCATGAATGTATGTGCCCACATTCTACTAGACAGATCCACCTTATCACAGAGGTTATCACAGGAAAATGCAGAAAATTGCAGACCAGAAAAACATTACTTAGTTTTGCATGTGTAAGCTGAAGTTATGACAACCATCATGTAAATTATGAAAATTAAATAAAAATAATTGATCTGACAGAATTCAACTACTCTTCATAGCTAATCTAACTTCGAGTGATCTTTTCTTTTACTGCCTTCACTGTATCTTCCTTGATATTAATCTTTAATGTTTATAATTTCAAAAGGCCTACATGGAATTATATCTCCTTTTCAAAAACTTCTCTACATTTATTTTTTCTCATATTTATATTTCATCAAATATCTATTTCAACTAATGAAAAATAATTTCCCTTTTAAACCAGGGACTGAAATCTGATATTACTGAAACAAAGAAGAGCGCTTTAGTTGAGGCTTGAGGACTACAGTTTTGAAAATGTGGACTGAATAATCTGTTTTCCTGGTGCCCAGGAGTGGGGAAGACCTACATTCACAAAAAGGCTATATAGTACAAAACCAGCTCCATTATGCAAATTAATCTAGGCAACCCAGTTCTGACTGGTGCAAAATAGGCAAATTCTGTTAAGAATTCCTCACCTGTGATTTGATAAGCTGCAATCCCTAGCTGCCTGTGGCAAATGTGTTGTTAGTTTTTTGCGGAAAGGCGGACAAATGTCTGTGTGTGCTATATGAACATGGAGGGGATACCTGGATAAACCTTGGACAGCCAGTTTTTTATTTTGTTTTGGTGTCATCCAGATTGACATAGCTCCGTTTTGTTCGATTTGCTTCTTTTTCTTTTCTAAAATATTTCTGATCAATGTATTGAATATGCAACACCATACAAACAATACTACTCAGCTTAAGAAATAAAATGTTTTAGCAATAAATTTGAGTCTTCTATATACATCTTCCTAACTCATTACTCTTCCCTACCATCAACTCTGAAAGAGATAAGCAACTTGATTAGTTTTAAAAAAAAATTATTCCCATTATTTTATTTTTCAAATTTATGTTGGATATTCATAATATGGATCAATAATGGTTATTACTTGTCCTAAATGCTGACTAATAGTATCATAAAGTAGGCCATCTTCCTAGGCTGCCTTTCTCACTAACACTGTGTTATGATTCTTCACACTGTTACTTGGACATTTCTTTTTAAGGGCAAAATGATATCCTGGTTTTTAACTATACCACAATTTATCCATTTTTTAAAATTATCTATTAAACATGTTTTTTATTTTATGTTTGCTCAGCCTCATAATTAAATTAAATCTAAATTAAATAATTAAATCTAAATGACCATATAGTAGGTGACTTAAAAGCTGTAGAAATTTATTTCCTATATTTCTGGAAAAGAAACAATCAAAAATTGTAGTACCAACACACTCCGTATTTCTTAATGCTTCACTTTCTCTCAGCAGCACTTCGTTATTATGTCCACACTTGATGAAAAAGAAGGGAGCTCGGTGAGGTCTCTTTTATGTAAGTACCAGTTCCATTCATGAGGTCTCCATTTTCATGACCTAGCTACCTCAAAGATCCACCCCCTAACATTGTCACCCTGGGATTAAGGATTTCAACACTGGAATTTGGGGACACAAACATTTAAATCATAACAGCATTGTACATAGCATCACTGGTTTACATATCCTCATTACATTTACCTTGATGTTTATTTTAAAATATCATTTATGACCTACAATTTAAAGCAATAATTACATAACTACCAATGACTTACATGTATTATGTTCCACTCTATTCAATTTTTATACTCATTATTTCAACCCTTTTTGTACATGTGTTGTAACAAATATATGTATGTATATAAATAATGATTATTTATAACTGATTATTCTTTTAGTTTATAGTATGGATATCAGACTTTATTTAGTCTGGAATGATCTCTGTTATTAAAAATTATATAGTTTCTTACTAAAAGTTGAGAATCATTTATATAGTATGTATATAATCCTTTGTCATATATGAGATTTGCAAATATATATTCTGAGACTGGCTTGTTTTTTTTCATTCTTGAAACAGCGTATTTTGTAGTATAAGCACTTTAAATTTTGATCAAATAAAGTTTAAGCTTTTTTTATATAAAAGGTGATTTTGGTGTTATATGTAAAATCTCATTGCCAAACTCAATGTCACATTAATTTCTCATGGTTTGTTTCTAGAAAACTTACAGCTTTATATATGCATTTACATAAATTTACATTTAGATATATTTACATCTAGATTTTATTTGAGTTTTTTTTTTTTTTTCTTATCTCTTTCTGTGCAAGAGAGATGATGTCATGAGGTCAGGAAAGCTTTGGTATTAAGCAGTTGCTGTTTTCTTAACAGTGAGTTTCTATTACAAAGGTTTTTAAGCAATAGCTCTTTAGCTATTCACTCCAAAGATTAAAGCTATTTTCATATAGGGAAGGAGAGAAAATTCCAGACAACTTCAGCATGGAGTGTTTTAGTTCTCTTTTAAACAGCACCAATTTTTTTTTTTTTCTCAAGACTCTCCACAATTTGTCCTTTGAAACTGTGGCCTTAGAAAAAATGTGTGATAGAATGCAACACTGACTCTAACCTACAGTTTTGGCAACTTGGCCATTTTTCTCTGTAGCCAACATAGAATGATTATATTTTATGAAAATTATCTTGCTAAAATGCGCAACATACTTGTTAATTTTTCTATTTTTCATTTCTTTCTGTCAATAATTGTTTCATCTACTTTAAAATTTTAGTGAGCAAACTTAGTAGGTCTCTAAACTATTATGATTATTTTCATTTCCTGTGAAATAATACTTTCACTCTTAATTGTGCTAAGGTCTAAATAATCATTTTTAATACAGCTGCATCGATTTTTTTTCTTTTGCTTTGTATTTTCATCATTTATCTTTTACCCATTTTTGTTGGTTTAATTCCTCTCCATCTTCACAATAAAACAGAGACTATCTTTTTTCTCTAAGATACTTAAGTTGGAAATATAATTCAATTATTTTCATCTCAATTGGTACATGATGAAAGTATCGAAATCATTTGTTGTTCTAAATGAATATATTTCTGATACATTTAATTTTAGTCAATCATTAATGTTTACATTTCAATTGTAATTTCACTGTGATCTGTGTAATTAGGAAGCATTTTATGAATTTAAATGTCTTGAGATTTATTTAATTAAAAATTAATATATAACTATTTTTTTTAATCGTCAGAAAAATAAAATCCAAATATTTTCTTTATATGCCTAGTCCTGTTTTTTCTTATTATACATACTTTTTGGGGTATGTTAGTTTTCTAATATTTTATAGATCGCAGAATGGAACTTAGTATATCATTTTATATAGTAATCTTATTATTGTTTTATTCAAAAGATTTGTTTTAACAATAATGAGAGCAATAAGCTGACATTTTATATGCCCTGCTGCATGTGTTAGCTACCAGGATATCTCAAACATTCTAAGTAATTTAATCTCAAAATAGATCCATGAAACTAATATTCCCTCACTTTATATGAGAAAATTGAAACAAAAATAATAATTTTAAAAGGTATGAGAACCAATAATAGGGAAATATTACAACATAAACTGAAAAAAAAATAGTTTAAGGTTTGCATTTTGTTTCTCACATTTCTTACTAATGACATACACATGTAGTATTCCAATATCCCTTTTAATAATTTTATTTTCATATTTTAAATATTCATGCTGAATAACCACCCCATCTTTGTCACCAATTGTAACAGTAAACCCAGCCTATCTGTGATGCCAAATGTGGTGTAGACATCAGGCTCACCTATCTGTATTGATTCTCTATTGATTCTAATAGTTATATAGACATACCAGGCGTGGCAGGGCCATGACAGGGGGACCAAAGCATGAGGCACTGGGAGGCAAGCAAGTCTCTCATGCTCCAGGAAGCTTCCTACTCTTTCTCTGAGCTCTCTCTGGTGTTATCTCGTTCTCTCATGTTTTCTGTGTCCTTATAGCGCCTCTTTCCTAGACTCAGGTGTGCACACTTACACATGCGCACAACCAATGGGGAGATGCAATATTGCAGGTGCCAGTTATAGAGGTCAATGGAGAGAAAAGTCTGACTAATTCACTTACCCTACACTTTGATAGCTACGTTGTAGAAATTCTGAATTTTCTAGACATGTAAATTGTGTTTGTGAGCATATATTTCCTTTGAAATAATTGTGATAGTATTATCTCTTGTTACTTCAGTCTATCCATTGCTTTCTTCATCTATCACCTCTTGTTCCAGTCAGTCTACATTAGATAACAGCCAGGATTCAGTGCTTGGTCACCAATTAAAAAGTCTAGGAGAAAACAATTTTTAGTTGGAAGATCCCCAGACACCATAAAATCACAATCATTCATTTCTTCATCCCACAAAACATCTTTTCAGGTCAGTGCTTCATCCTTTGTTAATAAGGAAAACACAACATTAGTGCTGATTGTGTTTAGATTACTTCTTTACTAGCCCCAGAGGTTTGTTTAAGGTGCAAATCAACACCTAGGAATTAGTAATCATGATTTTCTCAACTGTTCTAAAGCATGGGGGTTCTACACTGATATATTTACTTAATTATTTAGTTAATTTTACTGAAGCATCATTAACAATCTAAGACAAATCAGATGCAGTTCTAGGTGCTATTTCTTTAACAGCTGCAGGAGATAACTGCTTATTTCACTATCTATTTCATTCATGTCTGATTGTCTCCTGTATTGGTTAAACCACCAACCAAATGTAAACAAGATTAAAACTATTTCCTCTCTTACTCAAGTTAATTTGAAGACAAGAGTAAGCTAGAGTAACCTCTTGTTTCTTTTTGTATTAGTGCAGGTGATTATATTGGGAAAAGAATGAATAGTTTTTATGTCAATATAACGCGAGTTAGTCAGGCATTTTCCTTCATTAGCCTGTATAAGCAGCATCTGTAGTATTACTTATTTCCCATAATTGTGCAGGCCAGTTGGTGTGTGCTTCTGTAAGTGTGCACACCTGAGCCTAGGAGAGAGCATAAGGGAGAACAGGCCCATGAAAGAGAGCACTGGGAGAGCACCAGAGAGAACCCAGAGAAAGAGTGTGAAATTTCCCGGGGGATTGGGGGTTTACCTGCATCCCAGTCCTTCCTTCTTCCCTTCCCCACATGGAAGCACTAGCTCTGCTGGCCCTTCCCTTCCTGGTTTGTGTGTGTAATGGATAAAACCAGCAAAGAACCTAAGCTTATTGGTGAGCCTGATGCCCCTACACTTGGCAATGAGAATGATTACACTACAGTCGCTTAGGGGTGGTATTGGGTTCAGAGAGCAGGTTAACTTTGAGAAAATTTTCATCAGCACTTCCCCTCAGTTGCACTTGGTGAAACTTCCCCCATGAGGCAGAGACATTTATATTCAAAAGGGCAGGTTTATTATAAAAAGGGGAAAGGGATGAAGGATGCTTGCATAGTACTAAGTAGACAGAAAGAGCTTCTCCCAGGACAGATTTGTTACAATAAATATGCAAAGTATCTTCATAATCACAGGCAGGAAATCTTGGGAGGAGTGATGCCTCTCTGCTTTGCAAAAGGAGAAGGTTGATGAAGAGAAACACTGTATATCACAGGTGGGCAGGGAAGCTGTCTCTTACCAGGACCAAAATTGAGTAGATAAAATCTTCTCTTTGGAAGGTGTAGAGTAAGTGAGTCAGTCACTTGGCCTGTGTAACTGGTCCCTGGGGAACTGTGTCCATGAATGTGTGGTCCAGTGGGTATACCCATGTATTATTGTGCACACCTGTGCCTAGGAGAGAGGAGGATATGGGGGGAGATAGATAGATGATAGTAGATAGATGATAGGTAGATAGGTAGATGGATGGATAGATAGATGATAAATAGGTGGATGGATGGATGGATAGATAGATAGAGATAGATAGATGATAGATAGTAGATAGATGATAAAAGATAGATGGATGATAGATAGATAGATAGATAGATAGATAGATAGATAGATAGATAGATAGATAGATAGATAGATAGATAGATAGATAGATAGATAGATAGATAGATAGATAGAGATAGATGATAGAAGATAGATAGATGATAGATAGATGGTAGAGATAGATAGATGGATAGATAGATAGATAGATAGATAGATAGATAGATAGATAGATAGATAGATAGATAGATAGATAGCAAGCAGATAGTGTCAAGATTCCTGGAGGGCTGAATCTCACCTGTTTCCCAGCCTCTTCCCCTCATGCCCCTCTTCCCCCTTCCCCACCATACCTGATGTGTCTGTTTAACTATTAAAATTGATAAAGAACCTATACAGACTGGTGAGTCTAATGATTATAATTGACAAGGATTGGTTACACCATAATTATCAATGAAGGATGGGATGGTTATCCAACAGAGGGGTTCATTCCTTTGTGGGATTGTTAGTTGCTGCTAAATTAATTATTTCTAGGGTTGGCCCCTAAGGCTATTTTCTAGATTTGGTTTGACTAGGTCACCCTAGAAGGATCTGTGATTCTTTTACAAAAGCCCTCAATCTCTGTATCCTCACTGGGTATGCAACTGTAGTCTGAGCATCAGATATTGTCCAGCTCTTTTAAAGACTATGCTAATTGTTCCTACCCCTAGCTCTAGCTTCTACCCTTGTGTTAGCCAGTTTCTGGTCTTATGATGCCTCCTTCCAAATTTTCTACTCTTTTTGAAAATTTGATTAAATTAATTTATTTCATATATATACAATATATATTACATTATTGTGTACCATGGGGTTTTCCAATTTCCTTAACACTATCTTATTCTTTTGTGCCCTCTGCCTCCTGTTTTCTTCCCCTCATTCTCTCTCGCTCTATCGTTCAGTTCTGTTGGTTGTTTCTAATTTTTCTTTTTCGTTTGTTTTTTCCTATATCCTTCATATAAATGAGACCATTCAGTATTTCTCTTTTTCTTTCTTTCTGGCTCATTTCTGCTAATATGAGTCCTTCTAGTTTCATTCATGTTGCAGCAAATGACGTATATTTGTCATCCTTGATTTATGTATAACATTCCATTGTGTACATATGCCACATTTTTTTCAACCATTCATTGGTTTGGGGGCATTTGCATTATTTCCATATCTTGGCAATTGTAACCAGACCTGCAATATACATGTACATACAGGTGTCCTTTTTAATTAGTGTTTTCATGTCCTCTGGGTAGATTCCCAGTAGTGGGATCGCTCGGTTGAATGGTAATTCCACTTTTCGTTGTTTGAGGGTCCTCCACATAGTTTTCCATAGTGGCTGGATCAATTTGCTCTCCCACCAGCAGTATAAGAGAGTTTCTTTGTTTCCACATCCATGCCAACACTTGTTGTTGTCCGCTTTTTTTTTTTTTTTTTTTTTTTTTTTTTTTTTTTTTTTTTTTTTTTTACTATGGAACATTTATACTGGTATAAGATGGTATTTCAGTGTGGTTTTAACTTGCATTTCCCTGATTATTAGTGATGTGGAACATTCTTTCATATGTCTGTTGACCATTTCTATTTCCTCTTTGGTGAAGTGTCTTTTTAGTCTTTTTCCCCATTTTTTGACTGGGCTTTTTTTAACTTCCATTAGTTTGGTTCAGAATGTTGGTAGGAGTATAAAAATATACATAAATGAAGAGTACAAACTAAAAAATAGGAAATACTAACTGGATGATAAAAATCCATATTGATAAAAAGAAATGGTATAATGATTTAAAAATTTGAAAATTACAGATGTAAAATCTACTCATGCGAAAACTAACCCAAAGAAAAGTGGTGTATTAATATAATACCAAGTCAACATTAAGAAGGATGCATTTGATGAAAGGTAATTATTCTCATAGGGAGAACAGATTTAACTCAACTGGAGATATATGAAATTAATAAAGTTGTATCAACATAGCAAGATAGGCCGGGCATGGTGGCTTGTGCCTGTAAGCTTCAGCCTATGAAGTGACCAGGGCTAGGGATTGCAGTTTGAGTCCCACATGGGGCCAGTAGTGAGACCTACTTCAAAAAAATAGCTGGGCGTGGTGGCGCATGCCTGTAATCCCAGCTACCTGATAGCTGAGGCTGGGGATTGCTTGAGTCTGAGTCTGTGGTACCCTGGGTAATGAGAGCCTGTGGTTCCATGGGCAAAAATAGCAAGACCTAGTCTCAAAAAACAAACAAACAAACAAACAAACAAAAAAACATAGCAAGATAGACTGAAAATACTAATAAAAAATTGAAAAGCTGTAAGAGAAAATAGGCAAACTTGTAATAATAGAAATTGTAATATATCTCTTAGTCATTGATAAAAAGTGCAAATTATTAGAAAAATGGGGCAACTACTGATTAATCTCTAGGTGAATTTTAACTCAAATAAAACAGATTTAAGGAAACAAATCAGATGCTATATTTTCTAGACCACTGAGTTAGAAATTGTGTTGTTAATAGCACTACTGTTATCACCACAACTGAAATATAACTATAGTTGTTATCACTACTAGTAGAATGCAAATAAATCCCCAATCCAAGCATGCATATTTTAAAATTTAATAACTATAAACTTACTCATGAGTCAAGAAGTTAGTATGGAAGATAGCGTAAACTTTGAAGTGAATTATTATTTTCAAAATGAATTGTTATTAAAACAATGACCCTAAATAATTTTTTTCTCCTTATTACGCTGTATCTCCTTGGCAATATGTTATTTCTATTCTTTCAGACTCTATGTTTGTCTTTTCTAATCTGGAATGGTCTTTTTAATGGCTACTCTTGAAAATTGCTCATAGTGAACCATGGATCCTAGTATTCCAAGTATGGTGCAGACTCTCCCAACTGACACCAGGTAGTCCATGTGAATATCATTATTCAAAATAATATGGAAATATTTATACAATGGAATAGTATTTGGCAATTAAAAAGACAAACTCATCCATTTACAGTAACATGGATGAAACTAGAAGGAATCAAGCTTGTGAAAAAAGGTCAGAAAATGATAAATATTGGATGGTCCCAATTATATGTGGGATATAGGTAAAACAAACTAAAGGGAAAGAAAACATCAAAATGAGCAAAATAACAACAGAACTAAAGCATAAAGCAGGAAAGGGGATGGGAGAAAGACAGGGCAAAAGCAGAGGACAAATGCACAAGGGATCAGGATGGCTCACAGGTGATATGGTGGTGAACGAATTTTGAGATATAGACAATGTAAAACATGTGTGTATGTAATCAATAAAAGTACATGAAATGATATCAAAAGATTTTGGAAGTTCTGAGCTGCTAAGTAAATGAAATATTACACTGAAGAATATGATCATGAGAAAAAACACGTTTTGTTGATCATGAAGAAACAAGGCCTTCATACTATATGAAGATAGGAATCCACATCCTATAAGGCCCTAAAATCAGTTTTTACCACCTCTGGAAGAAAATACACCATGTGAATGAATCATCTAGAAACCTCCATTCTAGTCAAACTAGAGAGGAAAATATCCTTAGTTGAAAAACTTTTATTTCTATAACTCTTTATTCATCTATCATCTATGTTATCTAATGAAAGTCAGTGGCTATTTCCTTGTTTTGTGATTTTTATACAATCTATTTGAACTTTTTGAAGTGTCAATTCATGCTCTGTATGAGATGTATATATGAGAATGTGTGATATAACCTCTATATGAGGATGTATATACATTTTGTGATATTGGATGTGTTGAGAAGTAAATAAGAATGTATTCAAAGTTTTATTATAGCATGTATCACAGATTTTAGATGAAATAAATGGATACTTTTGGCCATTTTACATAAATTAAAATAAAATTTCTCTTTATAGTGGGTGTTAAAATTTTTCCAAGACAGAGGTATTCTTCAATTAGTTAATTATACAGAGCTATAGGTGGGGATAAATACTGTATTCTCACTGTTGGTTTTGGCAACAACATTTTCATTTGAGTTTAACTCTGAAATCAAAATGAATTATGTTCAACTACTAATTTTTGAATACATATCAATACTTACCTTTTTGAAATTATGGGGTGAGGATGGAACATGCAGTTCACTTTGAACAGAAAGAGTATGAACATTATTTTATTACTAGTTCCTGAGTTATAGTAAGAACAAATATAGAACTGTGGAAAGAACTGGATAGTTTTTAAATTCATTAGTGCATGAGAACTTTCAGAAATATATGAAACTTCTAAAAGAGCATTTCCTTGGTTTTATAAATTGTGGTTGCTATTATGGTTGGTTGTCAGAAAATAGAGTACAAACTGCTTGAGGGATGATACTTATTTTTCTGAGGTGATATTTAAAAACCATTGTACATTGTATTTTTAGCTACCATTTTATCAACTGCTTATTTGCTTTTCATTTCTTATCTTTACACAACCATAATACTTTTTTATGTTTTAGCTAAATGGTTTCAATTTTGTAAGACTTGGATATTTTACCTCATTTTTTATTCTGCAAATTTATTCACTTTTCTCATGATCTTTCTTTGTCTTATATGTTTAGCAATTTAAACATTTTACCACAGTTACTTACATTTTGTATTAATTTTTGTTATTTCATTTATGACTTATTTACCTTTACAGAAACATTCAAAAAATGTTTAACACATAGAAACACTGGTTACAAGGTAAACCTATAATTGTGAACCAAATACAAGTATAAATAAACTTTCAGTGTAATTTTATATTGTCAATTTGAATTGGAAATTACATACACATATATTTGAGTAGGCTAGAAGTTAAACCATGTTGAAAGGCTCTTGTACAATCTCCTCTATAATAGAATAAGAAATCTGCCAGGATAATTTTTGTCAGGATAATTTAACCCCATAAAAATAAAACTTATAAGAAGTATCCACCTCTAAGCTTTGTATGCAAGTAGCTAATGTTAAATGTGCAATTCTGTAATATGCAATGCTTCGGTGATAAATAATGTGTTTCAAACATCTCTCTATTATCTTGAAATTTCCCAATCTTTGCCTAATCCACTTCAATCATGTAAATCATCTGTGCCTGTGTATTATTCATGCCTAGTTATATGTACAATAATTTGCGATTCTCCAGTAATGTTAAAAATTCTATAAATAAGTAAAAATAGCAACAACTTCTCTTTTAGTGTATCATACACTCTTTATACATCATGAAGCATTAGTGAAGATGAAGTAAAGGAATATGATATTTTTAAGAAATATTAACATGGGGACATGCTCTCTTATTTTTCTATATATATTTAGACATAAAGTCTTCTTTATATATGAAGTGAGGAACCTAATTCTGTGTCTGGTTTTTAAATGTTTTCTATGACTTTTGTTGCTTTGTGACAGTTGTAGCAGATATTTTGCCCACCATGCAGTATAATAGGCATACTGCCACCATTACTAAACCCAGCAATGGATTATTAGCTCTAGGAAACTGCCTGGATGAAGTAAAGCTTTTTCAAACTCCAAATAATTAACAGAAATGTTTACAAGGGGGGGGGGGAATGGTATATCAAACTTTTCTTTGAAACATCAGTAGTTAGATTTTGACTTAATATAAATTTGAATATTTCAACAGCTGCAGTAAGTACCAACTTGTCTTCTAAAATGTGTTTGTTCATTTAGCAGGATGAAAAATAATATATATATATATATAAAATATATAGAATAACATTTAAGAAAATATAATCTACATCAGAGTGAATGGAGATGTGGAAAAAGATAAAAAATATTGAATTGTTTTTAGGTTCATAGATAAGCTACTTAAAACAATATGTGAAAAACAAAGTTGATGACAAGATGGACATTTTAAATATAGCTTGAGAGTGTGTGTCCAGCCCTCAGACAAGGCAGGGAATGCACTCATCACGTTGCACTGCACCAGATGACCTAGGAGAGGGTGAGCATAGGCCAGGCCTCTCTTCTGTGCACCGCACCACTAGACAACCACCCCTAACAAACAGCCCATACTGAGCTCCAGCCTGGAAATGCCAATACCCCACCTTAGAACTAGAATCTTCAGATACTGTAGTATAGGCCCAGATAAGAACAACTAATAGAGAAATCTCAGGGAACTATATTATACCTCTATTTCTGCCCACCAACCACTGCAGATGACAAACATGACAAATACTTCCACAATGCAGCAATACCACCTAGAAATAGCACCCAGCCCACCCACCTACAAATAGCATCAGTTGAACTAGCACACCAAGGACAGAGCAAATCCAAAAGCAAAATATGGGAAGAAGAAAAATCGCATATGACCAAACCAACGATTCAGAGACTAACATACCTCAGAAAGTAAGTCAGTCCACTGAAACCAGTAACACAGGTACAGAAAAATATTACTATCTGACAGAAAAAGAATTCAGAATGGCCATAATAAAACAAAATAAAACAAACAAACAAAAAAACCCAAACAAGCAAACAGACAAACAAAAACCCTGGGTGGTTTAACAGAGACAGAAAAGGAAAATAATGAGATAAAATGAATTAAGAAATGAGAATTAATCCTTAAAAAATAAATTAAAGAAATTAACAGAACAGAGAAACCCAAGAGCTCAGAGAAAAGCCAAGAATAGAAGAAATGGAAATAAGGGTTAGCACTCCAAAAGATTCAGATCTAAATGGGGAGGGGAGGAGGAAGCAACAACAGAAAAAGAAAGAGATATGCAAAGGGATAAAATAGACATCTCTAAAGGAAAAGAGAAAGACAAAGGAACTCAGAAAATAGTCGAAGAAATAATTGAATTTTCCAAACCTGAAGAAATAAATGAAAACATACATAAAAAAAGCTAGAAGGACACTAAGATACTATAATGAAAGAAAAACTACAGCAAGAGACATAATAATTAAAATACTAACAATTCAAGATGAGGGAAAAATAATCACACTAGTGAGGGGCCAAAAACAGATAACCTATAAAGGAAAACTTGTAAGGCTCACCTCAGATTTTTCAGAAGAGAGACTTAGGGCAAGAAGACAATGGAGTAAGGTATATAAAAAAACTCCAAGATTAAAAAAAAAATCAGCCAAGGATATTTTATATTGCAAAGCTCTCCTTCATGTATGAGGGAAACATATGGTCCTTTTCACATAAGCAAGCCTCCAAAAATTCACCATCGCCTGGCCTCCCCTTCAGAAAATACTACAAGAAGCCTTAAAATGTAAAACAATGGAAGAGTGAACAGGGAGAAAAGAACAAGGAAACCACTTTAACAACAAAAATGAAAAGAGATAAGTAAATTGTCAGGTATGGACCAAAATCATCAATAATCACCCTAAATGTTAATGGACTAAACTCATCAATAAAAAGAAAAGGAGTAACAAAATGGATTATAAAACAAAATCCAACTTTCTGTTGCCTCCAGGAGACATGCTTAATTGCTAAATATAAATACATATTGAAAGCAAAAGACTGGAAAACAATTCTCCAAGCAAATGGACACCAAAATAAGCTAGTTACAGACACACTCATATCAGATAAAGTAGATTCCATTCTAAAAAAAAGGTAATAAGAAACAACGATAGCTACTATATAATGATCAAGAGGACAATACACCAAAAAGACATAACACTTATCAATATATAATGAACCAAATGAAGGAGTATCAAAATATACCAGGCAACTACTAGCATCTTTGATAAAAGACATTAAAGAAAATACATATCTATTAGGAGACTTCAACACCCACTCTCACCAAGGGACAGATCAACAAGATGAAATGTCAACATGGACACAGTAACTCTAAACAAATGCCTAGATCAAGTGGACCTAATAGACGTCTACAGGACACTGCACCCAGTAAGAAAGGATACACATATTTTTTCAAAGGCACATGGTCTTTATTCAACATCGATCATGTGCTGGGCTACAGGACCAGCATCAGCAAATTCGCAAGGATTAAAATCATGCCAGTAATGTTCTCTAGCCATAAAGGCATCAAGCTAGAAATCAATCATGAAAAGAAAGAAAGGAAGCCTCACGTTTTATGGAGATTGCAGTCATCATGATTGGAAAAAGTGAACTAAGGAGGAAACCAAAAGAAAAATAAAGAAATATTTCAAGATGAATGATAATGAGGATACACCTTCAGGAATATAGGAATGCTGAAAAAGCAGTAGTAAGAGGGGATATAGCAATACAGTCCCACTTCCAGAAACAAAAAAATATGCACAACATAATATCACATCTCACAACCTAATCTTACAACTTAATCTTAAGAAACAACTTAATCTCACATCTGAGCAAACTAGAGAAAGAACAACAGAAAAAAACCCAAAAGCAAGTAGAAGGAAGGAGATGATTAAATTTCAGGCAGAAATAAATGGAATTAAAATAAGGAAGAAAATTAAAAAGTTCAAAACAACAACAACAAAAAAAAAAAACCTGGTTCTTTGAAAAGATAAAATAGATAAACCTCTAGTGAGGCTCACAAAAAAAAGAGAAGGGAGAAAATGCAAATAGCAGAATCATAAATGAATACTGAAAAATTACAATAGGCAAATCAGAAATACAGAAGATAATAAATGGAGTGGAAAGCTAAAAAATACTTCTCAAAAAAAACAAGACATACAAATGGACAATAAGCATCTGAGGAAATGCTCAACATCCCTAAAAATCAGGGAAATGCAAATCAAAACTACAATGATATCATCTCATACCATTAAGATGGCCCATATCAAAAAACAAAACAAAAAAACAAAACAAAAACAAACAAACAAAAAACAGGCAACAATAAATGCTGGCATAGATATGGAGAGAAAGGAACACTATTACACTGCTGGAAAGAATGCAACAGGTCCAGCAACTATGGAAAGCTGTGTGGAGGACACTTAAGCTACTGAAAATGGAACTACCATTCAATCCAGCAATTCCACTTCAAGGAATCTAACCCTAAGGATACAAAAACACTAATTCAAAAGGACATCTGTACTCGGAAGTTTATTGCAGTTATTTACAATTGCCAGGATATGGAAACAACCCAAATGCTCACATACAGATTAACGGATCAGAAAGTGGTATAGGTACACAATGGACTATTATTAATCAATCTAAAAAGACAAACTTATGTCTTTCACAGCATCGTAGATGGAGCTAGAAGGAATTAATGTTAGCAGAAATAAGCCAGAAAGAAAAAGACAAATACTGGATGGTCTCAATTTTATGTGGGATATAGGGAAAACAAATGGACAAGAAAAATTTAAAACTGTCAGCAGATCTGAAGCATAGAACAAGAGAGGAACAAGAGAGGAAAATCAGGGGAGTGATGGGTACAAAAGATTAAGATGATGATTCATGGTGACAAGGTGGTGGGAGAACCTCAGGGTAGACAATGATGTAAAAAAAATTACACACACTCAAACATGGGTTTGTATGTGCAATCACATAAAAATGAAATTAATTATTTTAAAAAATAAAATAAAATATGAGTTGAGATTATTATTTCAAATAAAGTAGTCTAGGGTTCATTATGGTTGTTCTTCAGGTGGGAGTTTCATGATTGATATATAGCCCACTTCTGTCCAGTCAATTCATGTAAAAATACAAGTGGACAGAAAGTTCTGATTTCTCTCTGAAGTAGGGTGACAACTATCAGATGTAATATAAACAATCTGATCAAATTTAATTGATAAAATCTACAAGTTAAAAAATGTGCTACATTTTCTGAAATTTCTTAATTTTGTGCAAAGTAAAATAAGTAGAACTTTGAAAGTTCTTAGAAAGATTCCAAAGTATTTGAAAATGCATACAAAAAGTTTAGTTGAATTACATAAGAACCTTGGGTAAAGAGAGCGTTTACATAAAAACCAGATATCTTTAATTCATAAAAATAAAATACAGTAAGATTTCATACATGTTATTAATAAAAAGTTTATAAACATTCTTTTAATCAATGAGTAATCTTTATTTTCACTTATGCTTAAATAAGTTGCACATAGCAAACATTCTCTTTTTTTTAATAGGAAGCATTCTTAAGTTCCATATGTAGTAAAGGCTTTTCTTTGTTTAAATGATAGATGAGAGAGAAGGAGAGAGAAAGGTACATTAAATTTAGATATTTTTTTAAAATGTTGGCTACATTATTACTCAACAATTAAAAATTATTTATAGGCAATATTTCATTTGACCTAAAACTGATTGCTTCATTTTAGTTATTTAGATTTATTACATTGATTTTTGTATTAAGTATATTTTAAGTTTACAATACAATTTTTATATTATTTAACAAAATTAACTATAAAATGGCATTTCTACTAAAGTAGATTGTTATAAAATAGTCTAATATATTTGTGATATAAAATGTGCATAAGAAAGATAGAATGTGCTATAAAGTAAATACTTCAGGAAGACACTAGTTTGAATATTTGGGGGAATATTCTTTCAACATATATCATGCACATTTATACCACTCTTTTATTAAATTTCATCATTTCAACTTATTCATCTAATGATAATTAAAACATTTATTTAAATCATATTGGTTAGAAGCATATTTCTTACTGAGAAGCAATAAAGAAATATAGTTTCCTTATTTGTTTATTCACTAAATCCTAATCACCTATGATTTGCTACAAACTTTTATTATTATTAATGGTTATTGCTGAATTATGATAATCATGTTCTAAATCAATCTAGTCATTACACAAATATTTTTGTTAAAATTTCATCTGTGAACTTTTATTCTCAGCAACGTCATTTCATTGCTCTTATTAAACTAATAGACATAATTTTCTGTTCTCATGTTAGAAAAACACATTTTCTGGAGAGAATTTTAAAATAATAACTTGTAATTGTTTCCATGCTATTTCACTTTGTTGTATACAAGATTTGTTATTTAGAACAACTATCTCATATCCATCCACATAAGTTTATCATAATTGTCTAATCTACTTGAAAGTCTTCAAAGAAAGACTTCTAAATATAAAATAAAAAAAGCTTTAGAGTTCCATTTTTTTTAATTACAACTGATTGAACAAGAAAATAATGAAGTGTACCTAAACATGCTGTTGTTAATAATGAATTTGCAAGTACATGAGACTATATATGAAAGGTGAAGCACAGCATTTGATAAGTCACATTAAGCCAAAGCTTTAAATCCAATATGATATGTTATATAGGAAAACAACCTCTCAGTCTTCTTTAATAGAAAATGTTTTAAAGTATTTGTTATTTCATCACAAGCATTTTAGTTGCTTATTCTAGATATCCTTTATAATGTAAATGTTTTCAAGTTTTTCATGTGTATAATAAAATATTTTTAAATAAGCACATAAATATAAGTATCTTGAGGTCATTCTTTAAGAAGTTTTACTGCTTAAAGATGAACATAATTGTAGACTAATTTGGTGATACAGTCATCAAAAATTATTTCTTTAAATTTCAAAATAATGGACAAGACATGTAAAACATATTAGCATGCAGAATTTAATTTACTTTTAGAAAAACTATAAATGTGAAAGAGTATCAAATAATTTTAAAACTGAAGGTAGAATCTTATGAACTAAGTTAGTTAATCTACACTTAAACATTGAGGATAAAAATGAGAAACTGATTATATGCAATGGTACCTATTTTGAATAATTAGAAGGCACAGCACCATTCCTTGTTCTTTTAGAAAAGATTAAGTAAGTGTAGAAGGCACTGCAGCATTAACTCTGAAATATTGCTGTAAAACAAAATGGTTGTGGAGGTACTAATGATTCTAAGATGATGGTGCTCAATGGTGCCAAAGTATTATGAAATAAGGAACATATATGGCTACAGGAGTTCTAAAGTAATACACAACTCATTAATTTTTGCAAAGAAAAAATAATCTATTGCAACCATTATTCTCAAGCATGATGGCATAGAAATTACATTTTAAGAACTGTATCATAAATAAAGTCAGAATTGCAGGTACACATTAGTGAATGAAATGCTCTTCCCAGAATTATTATATACAAATTTTTAAGCTTTTTAAATGAGGGCAATTGAACAAACTAAATTATAGTACAGCCATGTGATCATATAAAATGCAAATTTATTTTGGAGTATATGAGAAAATATTCATTTTATGAGGTAAATGGGAATAAAGCAGAGTATAGAATCATATATCCAATTTATTCTAAAAGAAGGATAGGAAAATAGTATGCTTAGGTGAAAGCATTGTTTTCTCTCACAGTAAATTATGAAATCTAATTGAATTTTTTTACTAAAACATATAAGCAATTTATAATTGTGTTCTTAAAATGGAAAGGATTCCTGAAAGGATGAAGGGGAGTGTTTTTGATTCTTGGTTATTTTATAGTGGCATATTGAAGCAAAAAGAGATTTTAGGCTAAACTTGGTATTAATACCATCACAAAATAATTAGCACCAATATAAATAGATATAACTGTATTCAGAATATTTATAAATAGATAACATGTCTTATTGATGGCAGTATAATAAACACATTGCAATGAAGACCTGAAATACAAAATACTAGCATCTGAAAATTCTAAAATGATGAATTCAGGAAACTTCCACTTAACTCTCCATTTAGTAATAATATATGATAGCTAAATTTAATGCTGTTAGTTTCCAAATGTCTTAATATAAATCAATGTAGAAACACCAATTCTTATTTCATTTGTGTCATTGAGGATGCAGACAAATGCAGCGTATACATAGATGCTTGGATAGGGGCTGGCTAGAGGTACAGGTTGGGCTTACACTGTTCTTAGTTTCTTTTCAGATGACACAGTGTTGGAGGAGGGTGTCACACTCTCAGAATCTTTGACTACCTGGGTAGACACTTGGCATAAACTGAATGAACAGCTAGAGGAATTAAAACACTTTATAGACACCATTAGAGTTATTGTTAGAACAGAACTCACTGGAGAACTGAAGATCTTCAACCCTTCAACAGGAAGGTTATTAGCATATGCCATAAATCTACCTGCAATATTGACCACCACTTACTTAGCCATTTATCTTAGCAAATTTCTTTGCTAACCACATCTCATGATTTAATCTGTTGATGATTCCTCTACATTTCTCTTATGCTGGGATCAACAGTCGTGGCAAGTGAAAATTAGTGAGGCCACTACTCCAAAATGACATTACTCTTTAAAGTAAAGTCTCTCTGACTCTTTAAAGTCTCTCATTTATCTTAGCTATTTTAGATACTAATTGCCTTCAAAGCTGATGCAGACAATTCTAATAAAGCTACCAAATTGTCTAATAGAGGCAAATAAAAATAGTGTTGTCATTTCTTTCTGAATTAACATCAGTTTAGGGGGTAGTATTTTACCTTCTATTCTCAGGTACATTTCAGCAATTTTCAAACCCCCAAACATAAAGCCTTTGCTACTCAAAGCAAATGTGATATGGTACTCAACCCAAAAAACAAAAGGTTTTCGTTGTTTCTCACTTAGAATAAATAGCAGAGGCAAAAAATATCTATGATGAAAATTCCACTCCATTCCCTAAAGTGGACCAGAGAAAAAAATACAATTCCTCAATATTAATTTATTCATTCACAATGGCTTTGTGCTTTCTTCTCTAGTAACAATGTATATACTTAGCAAATTAAAATATGCTTCTATAATCTGTTTGAGACAATAGGAAAAATCTAATACGATCTTAGGGCCCAAATATATTTTGTGTCAGGCAAAACTAACACTTACTTGAAATAATGTCTAATTAAATAGATTGTATACCAGGGTTTAGGGCATATATCACTAGTTTTATGCAGAGGGGATGTAAAACAGGACTTATTGGAGAAAACTTAAGACAGTTAAACAGTCGGGTAACCACTATGCCTTGACTTTTAATATACTAAAACAAGATGGACATTGAGAGTTTGCATGCAGCTTGATTATGAGCCAATAAAGTGTCTCGTTCAAGCGATGCTCCATATATATTAATGAACTGGAAGCAGAGGTTATTGTCAAGCTATGTAACAGTGGAAAAGGAAACACTTTGATTAGCAATGTTACTATCTTTGAATGGAGTCCTGTTAACCAAGTGATTGGTTATAATTTGTTCTTTTACTAAGCAAATTCAGATCTGCTTAGCTGAAAGGGAAAAAATATAAATATCCAAGTAAATCTGATCCGTTCACCCTGTAGCCTTTGAGAACTCTGTATATGTAAATACCTCCATCTGTTTTAATTAATCACCAGATTGTAAGATGGTTTCTTTTCTGAGTAAAGCAGTTTTTGATATTTTTCTGGGCGTAGAACATCTCTCTCAGGTCAGACAATAACTGATTTATCTTTCTGCCTTATGAGATTATGAGTTAGTTTTAAAACAGCTGTGGAAGTCCATGTGTGGCAGTTTATCTACATCTGTAACAGGGAAAGAGAAAGTAATTCACTCCCTTATTTGCCAATCTACAATAATCAGCTGTGTTTATTTTTCAAACAAATAAAGTAGGCTATCAATGCTGGTGAATATCTCCTGAATGATAAACCAGGCGGTCCCTCTCAACCTGCCCCCACCACAGAGCTAAGAGGCTTACTGGGATCTAGGCATCACAATTTTATCTTAATAAACATCTTGGAGCAAATGAAAGGAATGTAGAACCGTGGAACAAACACTTGCATCTCAAAATTCATGTCTAAGTGTTCTCAATCTGGCCAATATAAACTACCTAAGTTATTACTAGGTTATGCAAGCTATATGTCTATCTGGTCAGGACAATTCAATAAATTCAGGTGAGAATAGGGAAGTCAGGAGCCTGGGTGAGGGAGCAGGAGAGACAGAGGGAGAATGAAAGGAATGGAGGGAGGGAGGGAAAGAGAGACACCCTAATTTTAGTGAATTCAAGATAAAAAGGGTAGGGCATATTCAAAACTAGATAAAATTCAAAATAACTGGAATTTATGTTATTATGAAGGCTATTGTTAGAGAAGCTCGTTTGGTTGGCAAATTATATAGTTTGCAGGATTACATGCCTATAAAAATAATTTCATTTTGGGCATTCCAGTACAGAATTATAGATTCATTACTATGATAGTTATTAGTGATCCTTTGGTCTATAAAGACAATCACCACAACTATTTGATATGAATTTTCCAGTCAAAATAATTGTCTTCATTTTAGAAAGGAATGTATTTGTGTAATATAAAGATTCAGTACAAGAGTAGGTTGTTGGATCTGTTGCACTGGGAGATAGCATGTGTGTGGTTTCTTAGCAATTCACTGTCTAATGACCCTTCAACCTTATTATGCCTTTATTTCTTAAAACCTATGAAGATGTTGGGTAGTTTTGTCTATCAATGCTGTTTGATATTGGCAACTCATTATTTTATGATACAGCATTCTGTTGGCTTATCTTCCTCAGAGGTGGGTTGTTTTGAGATATACTTTTTTAATGAGTGTTTAACTACATGTTTGGGAAAGCAGCTAAGGTCTTAGGAGTCAGATTTGTCTTTTAATTAGAGACATCATTTTCTTAACAAAGAGGAACCTTTAGGGGTTTGTCCCACATTATGTGCTTTTAAATTAAAGATACAATTTCAAGGTGAAGGCATTAAGTTGGAAAACTGAAATTTTGTTTTAATGAGACAATACATCTTCATTAAGATCCTATAATTGGCTACCAGGGAGTTATTCGGGACAGGTAGGGAGCCCACGAGTGCACAGACACAAAGGTTGGACAAACACCAATTGAGACTTGTTGACAAAAGTTTTAGTCAATTCTGAGGCTGGCAGTTGATATTTACCATTTTGCAAGGTGTAAAAATGTTTAGAGGCTCCAGAAGAATTGATTTTCTGTTCAAATTTGGACATCTATTTGCATATTTGATATAAACCTTGCAGTAAATCCCCACACATACAATGTGCTATCTTCAATTTTTTTAAGAGGTTCATGATCTTACTTATGTATGTATGTATGTATGTGCATTTGTATATATGTATGGATGCATGTATGTATCTTGTGTTGATGTTGATTTATATCATTTCTTGTAGTTTACAAGTATTGAGTCCCCCTATTTTATTCCCTCCCTCTTCAGGTGGTGTTAAAATGGCTAATAGTTTACTTAAAGGTTTTTTCATAGTTAGTGCCTTAAAGGTCAGCAGTTTATCTTCAACAAGATGTTCACATTCACCAATAGATCATATTGTGCAAGGATTAGTGCCACCTACAAATGACAAGTCGTTGTCACGCGACACCAAATGCAGTTTTACTTGTGTTGCCTTTGTGGAGAAATATAAGTTAGGTATCGAACATACTCAAGACTAAATATAAATTGCAGTGCTAACATCACACTCACAATTATGGGATTAGTATTGTGACAGTAATAGTCACTATTTCCTTACATAAGTTTTTATAGCACACAGAAGGCTCCAAGAGCCTCTAACTTCCAAGGATCAGACAGTTATTACACTTGGAAACCATCCTGATAGCACTACTTCTTTAATAATCTTTTGTGAGGAGATCTAATTCTTTATCTTTCCTGGCTGTGCTATTATTTCAGAAATAAATTTTGCCAGGTTTTATGGATATAAATAGCATTTTGCGCATCAGACTGATTTTTATAGAAGCCAAAGATAGGGATAACAAATCATATATTCTATCAATGTGTCTGGAAGGATGGCTAAGAGGGCTCATTTCTCCTGGTGATGTAGCATAGAAGTAGCAAAAGATACAAGTTGGTTTAACAGCATAGATTAGTTGCAATTACTAATCTTAGTATTTTTCACAAGGACAGTTCTATGGCAAGGCATTTCCCTTTGTTACATAGTTGCATAGACAATTGAAGCTCCCCAAAGTAAAAATATGTAGAGCCTTATATAGGGTGGATGTTTATCTACCAGAACTTGACTATGATATTTGTTGACAATCTGCTCAACCTAAACTACAGATTTTCTTTTTTTTTTTTTTTTTGAGACTAGGTCTCGCTATTTTTGCCCGTGGAACCGCAGGCTCTCGTTGTCCGGGGTACCACAGACTCAAGCCATCCCCAGCCTCAGCTTCCCAGGTAGCTGGGATTACAGGCGCGTGCCACCACGCCCAGCTATTTTTTTGGGACTAGGTCTCACTACGGGCCCCAAGGGGGACTCGAACCGCGATCCCTAGCCCCGGCCGCTTCATAGGCTGAAGCTTACAAACACGAGCCACCGTGCCCGGCCTCAAAACTACAGATTAAGAGTTTGTGTATGCTTTGGTATACTCTAGTAGGAAGTTTTTTTTTTTTTTTTTTTTTTTTTTTTAGTATGTCCTATATATATTATATATGCTTGACGTGATACCAGTAGTAACTGTTTATGACCAATTTTCATAAGGTAGCAGGATCTTGATAAGTTGAGACTTGATCTTAACTGGATATGCTATATGTGTGATATGTTCTGTATGTGAATAACAGCTTGCCACTTTTTTTCCTTCAGAAGAAAAATCTATGTTTTCCTCATTCATTCTGTTTCTCTAGTATTCCACTGACTTAATGAATTGCTTGATGGTAACCAGCCAATGGGTTAAGACCTATGGGTACACTGATTTTGAATAGCTTATTTCATAGATTTAAACCTTTTATGTAAGACCAATACTCCCTATACATTTGACTTGTCTAGAATAGCAACTCTCTAAAATTTTTGTGGGAAATAACATAACATTTCTAAAAGAAAACTTTGGAATGATTTACAGGTAGGGTTTACAAATCAGCAGCTATAATACACAAATGTATAATTAATACATATTGAAAACTTGTTTTACTTGTTTTTTGAAATTTGTAACATTAAATTTATTTTAATACATAATTTGGTAAGCTATTAACCAATCTTAATGAAGTAGTCAATAATTAGTATTCATGGTACATAACATTCATATATATTAACTTAAATTTAAACAATAAAAGTTTAATCTGTGACGGTTGCAGTAGAATATTAGATACCTATGTATCATACTCTTCATTAACAATGATCTTTCTCAATGTAAGAAAAATATTTTAAAAAATAATGTATTTGGACACTAACATTCAAAATGTATACACAAACTATTACAGCAAACAAGGCATTAAACTGGAAAAATCATTCTTATGCATATGAGAATGAATTTGTATGCTTCATATAAGAAGCTCTATTATACTGATAAGAAAATAGGGAACTCCTAACAGAAAAATACTTGACATACTTGAATGCCCAATTCATAAAAGATAAAATCAACAAATGCACTGATGATATAAAAAAAAATCAAACACCTCTGAGAATTTGCTTTGCACCTAGAAATATGTAAGCTGTAATTCTCATTGCTTTTAATTCTTATCAAAACTCTCTGTGAAGTAGATAGAATAATACTAATTTTTTATATGAGGAAACTGAAGCAAAGGTTAAATAATTTGACAAGAATCTGTATAGCTAGTAAATATTGTACTCCCATGAAATAAAAGGAACCTATTTGACTTTGGCACTGGCAAATTAAATCATGGTGCTTTTGTGAGCAAGAAGGGAAATTTTTACTTTCAGATACTATTACTAGAAAAGTAAATTTTAAGAGTACACTCATGAACAAGATAAAATCATGTAATAAGAACTCTACTAACATTTATCATTTTGATCTTTAATTCAACTTCTAGAAATACCTTAAAATTTACAATTATAAAATGTCTATGTGTTAGAATGACTATATGCTTCTTTATTTAAAAAAATTATATATATATAAATTTCACATCTTTGTAATCCCCGGATCTCACCCCCCCACCTTCCTTCCATGACAGTACCCTCCCTCTCCCAACCCCCCTCCCCAGTTGTGTACTAGTGTTTGATTGTTAGCTTGCTTTGACTTTTCCTCATGGCTTTTTGTTTACTTTTTCCTATATCCCATATATTAGTAAAACCATTTGGTTTCTGTCTTTTTCTTTGATTATATAGCTTTAATAATGTAGTTTTAAAACTAAAAATCCCTTAAGATACCCAAAATAATTAAACATTTTAATTTATGCAGTGTTGAACTAAAGAAGAGTTTCAATATATTCTTTAATAAGAGGAGAAATGCTTGTAATAGGAATATTTATAAATACATATGTGCACACACATATACCTGAGGTGCATATATCTTGGTGTGTATCTGATCTTACATATATCTGTTCATATATTTATTTACATGATCTATAGGATATATATTTGTGCATCAACATATAGTATACCCATATAAACAGTATAAATATGATATATATGCACATGTCGCAGTCTCAATTTTTTTCACACTATAAGCACCCACATAGGTAAAGAAAATATTAAAATATTTCTAAAATTTTCAATATTATGAATGTACATTTATAGAAATTTTCATGTTTTCAGTTTCTTCTATTAATGAATACATTTATAATCACATAATCTAAAAGAACTATAACTATCATTTATTCTTTTGCATTGATTAAGAAGCTAACGTAATTTGAATGAGTTCTCCAGAGCACAGGTGTCCACTAATTTACTTTCATTATGTTTTTCCATTCATCTGCTTTGTTTCCTTGTATTGGACATATAGGTAAAAGCATCCAGTGTTGCCTTTATCTTTCCAATTAATTTAGCTTCTCATTATTCCAAATGTCTTCTATTATTCAGTGGATGGCAAAAATTTATCTTTTTATAGCTGAGTATCATTCCATTGTGTAATAAACCACATTTTCTTCATTCAAACGTCTATCTCCAGACTCTTTACTTCCACAAAAACTGTTGTAAATATTACCACAATAAATATTATGGTCCATTAAATTCTTTGAGCTGATGGTTTGGTATTCCTTAGATAAATACTCAGAAGTGTGAAAAAAATTAGTATGATTTTTTTTAAAGAGTGACATTGGTGTCAGTTGAAGGTTTTTTGTGCTCTCACTCTTTGTGATTATGCATGAGGTTTATTTTTGACTAACTAAATATTTTCAGCAAAAATGCAAAGACTCAAAAATTGTATGTGTGTCTTTTTTACTCTCCACAACAAGATTGGTCTAATTTCCCTTTAAATCCTTACCACAACCATGAAAATGTTATTAGAATGTTAAAGCAAAGTGAGACATAGAAGGAAGAGACCCCTGTGTCCTACCTGGGCCCACTCTAGTTAGCATCTGTAGTCCACTGCCAACCAACCACAAACACTCACCTGGCTGTAATCATCTAATCATCAAAACTATTCTTGCAACTAGAGTCCCACATGAAGTAATAACTTTTTTTTGTTTGAAACCATCTTATTTGGGTAGTTTTCTTTGTCTCATTATTTTAGTAATAGCTAACTGATTTTCATTTGAGAAATCTATGCTAGCGAATATAGTAGGATGGTTGATGCATGATTCTGTTTGTACAGTGAAAACAGAGAAATGGAAGTTCTAGGATATTGCAACAAAATGAATGGGATGAGTCATTTAAATCATCTGCAGATACTTCAACCTGCATTCAAAGAATATGTCATCTTCTTTTATGTTTAAATACCTAGATGCTGTGATTATTTTTAATTATCAAGACATTTTTGTTTTCTATAACTTAGATATACATTACTTTATTTTAATTATATGTGCCTCAGAAGTAATGCATGATGTTTATCATTGCTTTGTTGGATATTTAACAAGGACTGTATGATTTAACCCTTGGTATATTAACCTTTAGAAGCACATATTTTATGTTTAAGTTAAGCATTCGATTGAAAGGAAACTACTTATATCTTTCACAAATTTATAAGACAAGATGCATAAGTAGCTAACTTCAGTCAAGACAAAGTGCTAGGATATGTATCATTTAAAATCATTGCCCACAAAAATTATCTTCGTGAAAAATAAACCTAAAGCTTAAGATGAGATGATACAATAAAAAGTTTTAAAAATACAGAACAGAAAATAAAGCCTTTTAACTTGTGTCTATACATTTCCAGATTTGTATTGCATAAATGATAATACAAAAAGCCCTCAGACTTTGGGTAATTACAACCTTGTGATTTTAAAATCGTATTTTATTTTGTACTTCAAATCACTACCCTGTATCCATAGTAATGGGAATTACATTTCTAATTCATCAAAAAGAAATGAATCATAAAACAACAGGACATTTAATTTAACCTCTTTACCTTTAGAGTTATTTGCCTGAAGTCACACTGCTGGTGCTAGTTTAGAACTTGGATTAGTGTTCTGATCTCGTGTTTATTCATTTGATGTTCTCTGCAGTAGTCCCTGTTTACTGATGTTTTACTAACATCTGAGAGCTAAACCTAAGTCACATAAATAAAATTACATATATATATTTCAACAATTGACTAAATTTTCAGAATCATAGTCAAATAAAGAAATAAACTGTACAATTTATAAAGATACAATTTAGTACACGTATTTATGCTCATTTTATATGATTTGACAAATGTTACATTTATTTCCAAATGTATCACTCTGAGGGGCTATCTATATTTTCTTTCAAGACAAAACAAAACAAAACAAAATTCTTACAGACTATTTCCTTACCAGTCCCTTAATCATCTGTTTATAATGATTATTTGAATCTATTTGCCCTATATAATTTCCCGCGCAATGTCATATATAGTTCATTCAATTCTTGGGTTCTGAATGATGTTTCCTGTAGTTTATAGCATTTTTTGAATGAATAACTATTGCGTGGTCCAGTAATGTAAAGATTGTCTTGAGAATCATATACCATAATTTTTCTATGTATCTGCATTCAAAGATATAATGATTGAATTTCATTTTAATAGGCCATATGGTGTCAACAAATTCCCAGTAACCTCTCTTCTCTTATTTTTTCCTCAGAGCTTGAAGAACAACTTAAATACTTAGAACTGCTTATTAGTCTTCTAGGATAGACTGTGAGATACTTTTCTAGTATCACAAAGGACAAATGAAATTATGGAATTTTATATTTGATGAAATGTATTGTTGACTTTTAAAATGTATTTATGTAACAAACACTTATTCAATATTCATATGTGACAATCCCCATTCAAATACTTAGATATTATTAACTTATTTAACCCTCATAGCAACAGTGAAACATATATTGATTATATATTAAATTTATTTATGTAGATAATGATGCAAATAGAGATTTAAGTATCTTGCCCAAAGTGTAGCACAAACAAAATGGCAGAAAACAGAAAAATTCAGGCTATTGCAGGTCTAAAGTATCTTTGTATCATATATATATATACATACATATATATATATATATATATGCTCATCTTTTGCCATGCTTATATTTCTATAGAGCATTACTTTCTATTTTACTACAAGAATTAAAAATGGGTATCCAAATTGCTATGCCAAGTAAACCTTTTCTCTTGATGTTGAGTTTGCTATGATGGATGATTCATGTTCTTAGTTTTTTCATGTCACTGTTTATTTAATGATATTATAATTTGCTGTAGGTCTTTTGTTTTCTGTTATCAATTTTTGGCAGCTTATTAATTAGTTCTGTTAGGACATTTGTAGAGACTCAAAGGTTATATTTACAACAGCTGTTTGGAACATTAGAAACCATGTGCTGATTATAGTTGCATTGGATGCAATAGACAAGAAGATTTTTTTTTCTGGGATTTTAATGACTACAGATAAACACTCTGAGGTTGTAGTTATGACAACTTATAGAACAAGCCCATGTGAATATGAACACTGTGTGATATTCATTATTTCTGCAAAAAGAAAAGAAATTTACTCAGCATTCTTGAAAAGTTGTCTTTTTCAAATAATCTCCATTTTTAGAAAAAGAAGGAAAGAGAGCAATAAAGAGAAGGGAGAAAAATAGACAGCTATATCCTTCCATATTTATGAAGCAACTATAATAGCATGAAACTTTATATTGGCAAAACATCTCTCTTTGGTGTTATAGAGTATATGTCTGGAAAATAGCACTGAAGTTATTTAGGAAGGAAGCTTCTGTTGCTCTAGCTAAAATAACCTGCAATTTCATTGCAAGTACTGCTTAAGAGAGCGCAGGGCTAGAGAATATGAGTTCTGCCTTAGGTTACCAGAAGTTACCACTACCATAAATATGTTAATTAAGAACAAGGTAATGCATTTTTTGATTTATACTTACATAGAATATAACAAATTTATTCAAATACATTTCAGTGAATTTTCTGTTGACCTACGAAAGTTTTGGTAGATATAGAAGTTGGAAATATTGAACATCAAATCAATTTTAGAATTCTAAATGAATATAAAGTCTAGTATAGGAGACTTTCAGTCCCCTTAAGTTTGGTCAGTGAAAAATTTCTAAGCATTAGAATGCTAAAAGTGGAGTAAGCAGAAACATACAAACATAAAAGAAATCAATCATGGGACAGCAGACTCCTTTCTGATAATTATTTATCTTTCCTGAAAAAAATACTTATGCAAAAATATAACATTCACATCTGAAAATACAAATATAATTTACATTAATTTATTGTTTAAAAGTAATCTGACCCATTTTAGGTGAGGAAAGAGTATTTTTACATTATTGAGATGGCTCCCAGAGTTGTACTTAAAATAGGCTATATGTTTATGTTAGGATCTAGGTCTGTAGGCTCTATGATAAATAATAATATAATGTTTCATAGATTGTTTTCTTTATCTCTTTATTCACAACTTTGACCAAATGTATAGGCTCAAACTATTTCAAGAAAATGCTAATCAACATTTTTAAAAATTGAAACAAAATAAAATTTTTCACCACCATTACAATTTTCTGAAACTAAGACATAAAATATTATAGAAAGAGAAATTCAGTGTGATATGATTAGATATAGAATGGGATTTACTATGCTGTGACCACAACATTCACTTATTTAAGGTGGCTATTAACTCCTGAAGTAACCAAAGGTCATTCTTTATTAGGACGTCATAGCAAATAATACTTGCACATGGACCTTAGTAGGTGATATTAAAGGGACATATTTACATTATTATAATCTACACTTTGAAATTCTTTCAGTTTCACCATTTTAAAATTCTTTTCCCACCCTATTTAATTCCATAAATCCAAATGATATTAAAGAAAGCAAACTGAATATTTCAAAACTAAAAACATGACTTTCAATAATTTGAAAGACCAACAGGTTTTGGGAATGAAGTTGAAAACAGTAGCTTTCAGACATTTTTAATATTGACTGTTTTATTTTAAATTTCCCATTGCTGCCATAACAAACTGACACAAACTTAGTGACTTAAAACAATACAAAATTATTATTTTATAGTTCAGGAAGAAACTAAAAACCAAGCTGTAGGTAGGGTTGAGTTTTTCCAAACTTTCTAATTTATTTGTCGCTGAAACTTCTAAAAATGTCAGTTTTCTCTACCATGCTCCTCACTTGATTCTGAAATCTGCCCACCAGAGACAGTGTCCATATTTCCATCAACTATCTGTTTATGATAATTAATGCTTTTTCTCTTTGCATCTCAAAAATCTTCCAGCTTCTCCTCATCATGTAATTCCAAATAATTTCCCCTTTCCAAAGGTGGAAATATGTCAAAATCTTTATCGGTTGTTCCTAAGGCTAAAACAAATCTTATACACATATTGGTTTGTAATAATATAAATTCATTCTCCTGTTGTTCAGGAGATCAGAAGAATAATATCACCTGCATTTTGTAGATTGTGACTTCTTCTGGCATCACTCCAATTTCTTGCTTCTATCATCAGATCTCTGTCACTGACTCCTGACTCTGGTTTTCCTGATCCCCATCCTAGAAAGTTCTTGTGGTTACCGTGGACTCACCTGGTTACTTCAGAATATTCTTTTCTACTTGAGATTCTTAATTTAATAACAGTAGACACCCTTTGATGATATAAGGTAAAAAGGCATAGATTCCAGGGATAAGGAAGTGAATATTTTGGGAGCACGAGTATTCATTCTTCAGTTATCTCCTGTATAAATGTTATTTTCTCCAATTTATCTCAACTAAGGAAATAAAAGAAGATAGAAAGCTTTCTAAAAGTAGGTAAACAACTTTGACACATTTGATTAATGGAAACTGTTAAGTACCAAAATATGAAGGGGTCTTAAACTACACAATAACATGTTGCTATGACTGAGAGTTAAAAGGAAAACATTTAAGACGTTAAAAACAGGTATTGGGAAGTGGATTAGGAAGCTGCATAAGACTGGCTATTTTTGCAGTCATATTGATTAACCTGATAATGCTTTGGCTTATAGACCAGTAATGAAGTATGATTCAAAAGTGCATTGAATGCAAAATTATGGTAATAATATCTACATTTGTGAAAAAAATATCAGAAATAATTCTTAAGAAGCCTCAGCTACAGAGCAGGATTTAATTAACTATAGTTACAAGCAGCAACATTTTGCATGATCTTTAACATTTTTGTTTTCATTCTTATATAAATCTAAATTTTAGAAAGTGATAGAAAATACTATAATATTTACAGACTCAATTAAATAAAAGCTTTGCCAATTGACTTTAGGTTTGTGATTTGAAGTTAGTTTTATATTTTTATGGAAACTGACATTGGGATGTACAAATTATAAACCTTAGAGAAAATAATATTAAATATTGGAATTTCAATTACAACAACTTTATAAAGCTATTATAAAGAAATAAGTAGTGTAGTCATTTGTCTTTTTGGGTACAATCTGAAGAAACAGGGAAAATTAAGAAAATTTCATTGTTTTAAAAATATTTTGACTCAAAAATCCCTTCTACTATTAATAATATAACTCATATTTTCAGATGTTTTATACTGGTATGTTGCACAGCTACATTATTTCTCCAAATTCTAAATATTCACTAGAAAATTCTGTCAAATACCTCTTACAAAATGAGCTTTAAATAAAAATGAATAAATGGTTGCTAATATACTTACAATGTAGTTTTTAAGTTCTATGTTTCCAAAAAATTAAGAGGAAAGTGATAGTATTTACATTTAATTATTCATTATTTTTGTCTTAATATTCTGAGTACTTGATGTTGAATCTGCTGTCAATTTGCTCAGCTTGAAGAAATTCTTTTATCTTTTCTTATAGTGTTAAATTGCTAATAATAAATTATCTTGATCCTTATTTTTTCAACAAAGATCTAAGTTTCACTCTCATGTTCAAAGCAATGTGTTTTTTGTTTGTTTGCCTGCTTGTTTGCTTTTAATTGAGTGTAAGAGGTAGTTTTTGACAATTTTTTCAGCATTTTCATGATTTTGCTCTATTGACATTTGACCTCCAGTCTGATAAAAATTCAACTGTCTTCCTAAAATTGTTAGCATTTATGTAAGTTGATTTTTTTTTCTATCTGCTTTTAAGATTCCTCTTTTCAATGGTAATTATCATTACTTTGTCTATTTTATAACTTAAAGTGATTTTCTTCTTTTTACTCTGTTGGAGTTAACAGCGCTTCTAGTATCTGTCAGTTAATTTTTTTCACCAAAATGGAGAAATTGCCATCCTTATTTCTTCATTATGTTTCTGTTAATTTTGGCTTCTTCTCTTCCTAGAACTCTAGTTAAATATAAATCAGATGATTTGATTTTTCCCTGTAGAAGCATATCCTCTATTGTTTAATTATCCTATGTTCTTCAAATCTAGTAATATTTTTAAGTCCGTATTTAAACTTACCAAACTTTTCTGATGCCTTCCTCAGTTGTTAAGATATTTTAGTTTTTATCTCAGCTATTGCTATTTTACTAATATATTTTAATATTCCATTCAACAAAATTCTGTGTATGAATATTTATCATAGCTTTACTCATAGTTGGCAATATATTTGCTGCACCAAGAGCCCTTCAGTAAAGCAGTAAAGAATAAATAACTGTAGTACAGCCATATAATACAATATTAGCCATAGACAAAAAAAAAAAAGGGAAAAAATTATGTGAATTTTGAAAGTCACAAAACAAAATGGAGGGACAAAATGTATATTCTATTTTAGATAGTAAAGAGAATATAAAGACCACTGGTAGACATGGGTTAGAAGTAAGGCAAAAGATGATTTTATGAAATACAGTTTTAAGGAAATGAAACTATTCTGTGGGAGATTGTATTTGTGGATACATGAAATTATGCACTGTCAAAAAAACAGAACTATATGACATAAAGTGCACACACTAATTTAAATTATGCACTGTTGTTATCAATAGTGTATTATTATTCACCATTGGTTTTAAAAATTTGTAGTCCAATAATACAAGCAATTAAAAATAGAGAAACTAAAAGGGGAAAAGTAGATGAGAAATATCTGTATTATCAGTCCCAGTTTTCAGTAAAATTAATGACATAATCTCATAATATCATGACATTTTAATGTTTTTAAAGTTTTTGTTTTTCTGCCGAGATTCTAAAGATATTTATTATGAACATTTATTTTCCCAGTTTTCATATTTACTTTCAAGTATTTTAACATATATTTTAAATTTCTACTAATTGCAATATATGTTATTACACCATCATTTTTTTTTTCTGTAAATGTGGGCACATTCTTTGTAAGTTTAATGTGATTTTGCACTAGTTTATTATGGATTGCATATTGCAGGGACTTGGAATTTTGTTAACTTCCTTAGAAGAGTATTGATTTTTGGCCGGGCATGGTGGCTCGTGCTTGTAAGCTTCAGCCTATGAAGCGGCTGGGGCTAGGGATCGCAGTTCGAGTCCCGCCTGGAGCCCATAGCGAGACCTAGTTCCAAAAAAATAGCTGGGTGTGGTGGTGTGCGCCTGTTATCCCAGCTGCCTGGGAAGCTGAGACTGGGGATTGCTTGAGTCTGTGGTACCCCGGGCAACGAGAGCCTGCGGTTC